>JAAOMT010000769.1:55652-84656 GCA_016748015.1 Geosiphon pyriformis | reverse complement strand
ATTGGTAAATAAGGCCACGAGTGAATCAAACGAGCATCCCCTTCGACTGTTTGCGCTGGGCATTGGGTCAAGCGTTTCTCATCATCTAGTGGAATCTGTAGCTCGTGCTGGTAAAGGATACGCCCAATTTGTGACAAACGAAGAACGACCGGATAAGAAAGTCATTGCTATGGTGAAAAATGCAATAAAACCCCCAATCAGTGATTACAAAATCAAATGGTCTGATGCACCGATTTTCGATAATCAGTTTGATAGCGAGGGGGCCCCGAAAAACGTGGAGGAAAAACCAATAATTAGTTTCTATAATTCAAGTGATAACGAAACAATCCTAGAATCAGAACCGATTTTGCCTGATTTTAACATTTCTCAAGCACCATTTAATATTCCTCCGATTTATTCGGGTGCTCGAGTCGTTCTTTATGCAATTCTCAAAAAAGGCGTCGAACCTTTAAAAACTATCACCCTAAGTGCTCAATCACTTGATGGCCCAATACAGGTTCAGGTACCTGTTGATCCGGTTATTTTAAAAGGCTCAAAAGTCCATACATTGGCCGCCCGAAAACTTATTCAGGATCTTGAAGAAGGAAACTCATTTCTACATTACCATTCGAAACTTAACGGAAAAGATTTGCCGCCATCACACATCAGAAAGAAGGTTGTTTCTTTGGGTGTTACTTTTAATTTAGTAACTCGATATACTAGGTAACGTTTTCTAAATTTAATTATTAAATTTTTAATGTTGATTAATGGCCTAATTTTTAAAAATTGACCTTAGCTTTATCGCAATCGATAAGGAAACCAAAACTGCTATTCCTATTAAACTCACAAGAATTGTCCCGCCTCAAGACCAAATGCATCACCCAGATCATAGTGCTGTATTGAAATGTAAGTTTTTGTTATTCATAATTTTTGTTTCCATTCATAAATACGCACACCTAGCCTCGCAACCAGCCAAAACATTTTTCCCGTTTGCAAGTTTCTTCGCGAAAAGTTTTCCACATAGTTGAATTGTTTCATTAAATATTAAGCTAATTAATCATAATCTATTTGTCTAGCAGTGTCTGGAAGCTCTTTTTCTCGGAGTTTGGGCAGAGGTGGGGCTTTTAGAAGTTTATCGATAAGACCAAGGCCGCCAACGGTTCCTTCTGCAAAAATTCAGAGTACACCCACATCCGAAGCAGAGTTGATAGAATCTGATGAAGACACTATCGAAGTAGAGTGTATAGAAAATGTTGAAGACACTAGCGAAGCAACTCGGCCGGAAAAATTAGGTAAGCAAAGTGAAAAACGAAAATCCTAAATCGGCATCCAGTTAAATTGATGTACTCAAAATAACATCTACAACGCTTAGGTGTCAATCCTAAAAATCAATCAGTTGAAACTTTGTATGCCTTTTTAGGCTTACAAACTTTTGATGGAAGGATTGAATTCAAAGCCACAAATAATCCTGAATTTTCAAGTCTATTTCACCAGTCTGAAAATTTTTCGAAATTTGAATCCACCCAGTGGAATATTGCAGTCTGGATGGGGTATCTCCAAATTGTGATGAGTGAATTCACTGAAGAATGGGAACTATGTTATGAAAAAGCGGAAAGGGCTTTAAAGATATTAATATCAAAAGATGCTTCCGAAAACCAAAATTCTCAACTTGAGGAAATCTTAGTCTCAGCTCGTAGCTGGGTCTTAAAATGGTTTGGGACAGATTAATATTGATTCGTCTAGGTTATTACACAGATTAGTTAATAAGCTAAACTTATTATTTTTGAAAAAATCTAAAATGTTAAGGAGTTTTGACATTGCCTTAAATTTAGTCTTCATTGATCATCGGATCGATTTAAATCACATGATTCACATAAAAAGTACTAGAACATTAATAAAAATAGCTTTGAATGCTATTATGACTCAAATTAAAATATTATATTATTACAAAACTTTATTTACTTAATAAGATGCTTATTATGCAAAATAAAATAAAATAAAACATGATAATAATATTATATTATATAGCTAATTAATAATTGGTACTTTTATTTAATTATTAAATAATAAATAAATATAATATAAACTTCAAATACAGCTTTGCAAAAAAGCAGTTTTTTAATACTTTTTTTATTTGATTTTTTTAATAATAAACTATATAACTTTTTTTAAATGTAAATAAATTTATTAATATTTAAATATATTACACAAATTTTTTTATATTTAATAAAATATAATCTTTTTATTAATTAATTTAATTATTACAAAAATAAATTATGTAATTTTAATTATAATTATTTATAATTATTTTTTTATTTTTTAAACCAAAAAAATTTAATGCTTTTATTTTATTTTAATTTTAAAAATATAAAACAGATTTTAATATTTATATAATATTTTAATAAACATAAAAATATAGATTTATTAATACAAAATTCATTAAATTAAATAAAATTTGTAAATTTGACTTTAAAAAATCCAATTTAAATTTTAATATCTTATTAATATTAATAATAAAAAAAGTAAAATTATTTAACAATAAAAATATAATTGCTTTAATTAAGATATTAAGTCAGTAAACCAAATTAATTTAATTTTAAATGTAGTAAAAAGCCTAACAGAAAGTTTTTTAAATCAAAAAATAATAATTTTATAATTAAAAACTATAAATATTAACAAAGCCAAAATAACTTTTTGTCTTTTTAATTTTATGACCATGACTAGAATAAAGAGTAAAAAAGCTGCACTTGATATCTGTTCTGAGATATCTAATAAAATTTCAACCAGAAAAGTTTTCTCTGTTGTAAAAACAACTAAGCAAAACGTTTTAGAAGCCTTTTTTTTATCCAATAATTGTGAAAAGCTGCCTTTAGTAGCTACTGAAGCAACTTTCTCATCTTTGGCTGGTTTTTCACCAGTCAAAGTTCCTTTAAAGAGACACACTTGGATTAATTCTAGTGTTGCCTTTACCCTTACTAAGAGCCCAAAAATGTTTAATAATAGACCAGTTAATAAGCTGATATTCTTTTCTATAGCTTTAACATCTGGTGCTTTTAGCATCTTCTCTTTAAAAAAAATGGTCAAAAAAACCAAAAGTTCAGAAAAGTAGGAGCAATTACTTGCCTCTGCTATTGTTATACCGAATCCCTTTGTGGTTTTCAATGAGATCTTAGATGAAATTTCTAGAGCATCATCTGGCACATTATTCAAAATGAGCCAAGATTAACCACTGGCTGTGTTGTTAAATGTGGTATCTTTTGACAGATCTTTACTGGTTTTGGAAGCAAAACAATCTCCTTCTGTTAAGTCATCTGTTCTTGAGAACTGGACTAATCAAATGGAAACTGAATTATTTTTTCCTCCAGTTTCTGGTGCTATATCTAGTGGTATCTGGAAAACTATTTCTAGTTGTCAAAGGTTTGCTAGATAAGTAGTCTCTACTCTGGTGTTTGGTACTACTTTCAAGATCAAATTGGTTCATGTTAAGGCTGTTTTTTAGTCTGTGCATGGTTATTTAGGTGCAAAATCAGTTGCAAAAGACAATGTGAAGCTTTTTTGTGTAGAGTTTGCTTTTTAAACCTCTTTGGATGCTGCATTTTTGGTTGAGCTTACAAGTTCTGTTCACCTTGCCATTTTTAAGATTGCTAAGTTTTTGGTAGCTTCTGAGTCTGGCTCTCTTTCTGTTGCTGTTGTGCTGCATAATATGTCTTTAAGTGTGTTTGCTATTGACATTAAGGCAGCCCTTAGTGTTTTTGGTGTGGTTACTTATGTTGTGCTGAAACCTGCCAGCATTTGGCAGTATATAGTAATCCATTTTGAGAATTTGGTTGCTGCCACATTTGCTCTCAATCATTGGTCAGTTTTGGTAGACAAGAATAGTGTTTGGATTTTTCTCCTTATAAATCAACAAGAAACAATTGTGTTTCATAATAGGTTTAAGGCCAAGTTAGTTAACCTTTCTCCTGGCTGCATTGTATTTGAAATCAGTGATATGGTTTCTCAATTTGGTGGTCAGACTTGTTTTATTTCTTGGTCTCCTGATTTTGGTCATCATTTTTATTTTGCTCTGGTTATATTTGGCTTTTGAGCTGATTTGAATCTTGCTGTTATTAAAACTGGTACACTAAGAAAGTGCCATATCTGGTGGGAAACTCCTGGTTGTTAGTGTTATTTTTGGTGTCAAGAAATAAGCCACTTGGCCATAGACTGTAAGGTTGCTCTACCTCCCTCTTCTAAGGCTCTTGAGATGTTTAAACCACATTTTGTTGGTTTTTTGTCTTATGCAAAGACATCTGTTTCTCCTGTTTTTTCTGAGTTTCTTTCTTTGGTGGCTGTTGCTTCTCCTGTTGCTATTGTAGATTTTTTGGTGTTTTCTTGGCTGGTATCTCTAAAATCTAATTTGGCCAAGCTTTCTGTTTTGGCTGAATTTATTGTTAAGTTTATTGGCTCTATAGTCAAAGTTTTTGAACAATTTGTTAATGGTAATCTGGTTTCAAGTTCTGTTCTTGGCCTTAGAGTCAATGAGATTTTGGTTCACATGAGTATCTTTAGTAGAACTGTTAGTAAGTTAGAGCAAAAAGTGGTTGCTCTAAAAACTGAGTGTGGTTTTAAGAACATTGATATGTCTGGTCCTTATGTAAGTTTGTCATCTTTTGATGATGATATGTTTTCTAATTTGATGTTTCTTTGAGAACATGAATTTGCTGCTATAAAGGCTGATGTCTTTAAGACAGCTGAGTGGTTGGTTAGATTAGTTAATAATAGTGCTATATTATTTGAGATTGTTCAAAGGATGTTTTCTTTGGGTAAGTTTTCTTCTGGTGCATCAATATAATATAGCCTAAACTAGCTCGAGTAGCTAGTTATATGTAGTAAACATGTGAATCATATTTAGCCCTGGATCACTTAGTTTGGTCTTAATTTCTAGATAATAGTTGGGCCATACTCATTAAACTCTTAATAAAAAAAAAAAACTAAATATTTTAAATTTAAATTTATAATAATATTATTATTAAGAAGTTTTTTATTAAATATATTATATTTTTGTAAAATATAAGCTTAATATTGTATTATTAAAAACATTTTTAAATTTAAAAATAATAATAATAAATTTTTGTCAATAATTAAAATTAAAAAACTTAAATACATAAAAATAAATTATTATAAATTAAGAAATTTTAATTTAATATTTAAAACTTTATTAAAAACACTAAAAACATTTTTTGAAAATAACCAAAAAATATTACAAAAAACTACAATAGCAAAAACCAAATCAAAAACAAAAATCACTAAAAACTTATAATCTTTAAATTATCCAAAAACAAAAAATTTATAAATTATTTATTATTTAATAAATTTTATTTAAACTATTTTTTTATTATTATTATTTATTTAATAAGTAAAGTTCAACTACTATTTAGTATATAGAACCAAACTAAATGACTCAAATTAAATATGACTTATATTTTTATTATATATGGCTAACTACTTGGACCAGATAAAACAATACTACACATTTATTCAAACATATATATTATTAATCAAATCAGAAAAAAAAAAGCACAACTAATACTTACCAAAACTAATTGCAAAAATTTAATAACATTAAGCAATCAGACTATTTTATTTAACAATTATTTAAAATTATTTAAATTATTTAAAAAAAAATAATTTATATTCAATATTATTTAATAAAATAGTTTTTAATTTTTAATTTTTATTTGTTTTAATTAAGTTTAGTCTTTTAATTTTTGTATTGTTTTTATTTTTAAAAGTTAAATAATAAATTTTTTTATGTGTTTTTTATATATATTTAATTATTTAAACTTATTTTAAATATATTTTTTTTATTAAGTTTAATGAGTACAGTTTAACTATTATTTAAGAACATATAATTATATAAAATTTTATATTAAATATAGTTTATGTTTTTTTATATGTGACCAGTTACTCAAACTAATTAAAACAGCACTATATACCTAAATTATTTATTACAGAGAAGTTTTACAAAAAACCAAACTACATATTGTTTAAATAAGAATATATATTAAAACAAATATGAACATTTAGCTTAACATCAAAATTGTAAATTATTTTATAAGATCATATTAAAACTAAATTAACTATGGCTAAAATTATGAATTTATTACATAGTAATAGATCATGTTTTTTATAATGTGCTTTCAATTTGGCCATTGGTAGTCATATGTTAGATCTGTAATTCTCAGCAAAATGTTACCAATTTAATAACTAATAATCTATTATTTAATTCATTTTTTAATAAACTCAATATATCAATTCTTAATTTTTTATTATAAAATTTTTAGCTAATAATATGTATAAAAAATTAAAGAATCTAGCTTCACAAAAAGAACAGATTATTATATAGTTAGCAGTACAGACACCCAACAAATTAATTTATTTTCTAATAATATCTGAAATCAAATTTTTCTTGACATTATTATTATGCATATATAAAAACATATGGTTTAAGTTCTTTATTAATTCACACCAAATGCACAGTACACTAAAATAACTCAAATTATATAATTTTTTCTTCTTGGTTATAAGCAGTCAGTAATATAAGACTTTTATAAAATATAATTAAAGTGTTACAAAAGTAAAGCTTGTAAAGCCAAACTGAATTTAACTATTAAAGTACTATATACTAAAAAACTAATACATATTAACAAAATTGTAAAGAGATTTATTTACAATATTATTTATATACTTAAATTTCCAGCTAATAAAACCAATAACTTCAAAAAAATTTCAAACAAAATAATAAGCATTTTTGGAGACAAGTTTGCTCTTTATGACAAGAAAGCAGCATTATATTTTAATAAGCAGTATAGAATTAAATATGATAGTGGCATTGGCAAAAAAATCTGTATATTTATTGCCAACAATTCCAAATAACTCTTAATTTTGTTCTAATTAATTGACAAATTTTTAACACAATAATTTAATGAATATATTTTTTTTTATCTAAAATTTATTGTAAAAGTTTGGTTTGACATTTTTCATGTTTAAAACACATAAATTTAATAATGCTTGATTATTTATAAACAACACTACCAAACTGCATACAAAAACACAATCCAAAGCAAAAGCAATAGTCTGTAGCTCTACAAAAGTCAAGAATAGTAAGTCATAAATTTTAACTTTTATATTTATATTAGCATTTAAAAATAAATGGCAGCACTACTATGAGTATTTATAAATCCCAAATTTTGGACTAAATTATTCATGTAAACAATTATTTTATTAGTTCTTTTTTTTATAAAACACTCTTTAATAAAGCCAATATTATATAAGTAGCTATTGAAAATAAAACAATATGCCAAAGTACAATTGCTATTTAGATTACTATTTTTAATAAATTTAGCCAATAAACTAAATCATTTAGGAATCAAACCTCTAGAATCCAGTCTCTTTTATTTGCAAAATATATTCTATGTAAATATATACTATAACAGTTCAAAAGCTAGTTCATAAAAACAATACTAAATTTTTTAAGTAAACTTATCACTTTCATATATTGTTCTAATTCTAAAACATTTGTGATAGCAATATTTTTACCAATCCAAAAGATATCAAGTATGTTATTACTTAAAAACAAATTACATAATACCAGAGTATTTGTCATGCCTACCAAAAAACAATTCATAAAAGTAATTGATAGCATGATTAAAAAACTAAAAAATTGTCAAAACATTTAACTAATAGCTTATAGATCTATAATTTTGTGTTTAAACAAATTGCCAAGAATATTCTTTAAATTGGCATAGGTTACTAAATTAGCCAATAAATTTTCGGTCTGTATTTTTTTGAATTTTTTAAAATTATATAATTTGAGATAGAAAATAGCTTCTTTGAAAAAGTTTTTGGGTAAATTGGTCTTGAGTTTTAATCTTTTTCTTAGTATTTTGTTTTATTTCTTATATATATTCATTAATATATGACTAAATTATAGCCTATAATCAATTATAGATTGCAAAACAGCAGACATTAGATACAAAAATTGTTTATTAGAACAGTTTTTCTCAGCACTAAATTTGTGAAAAATTTTATGTCAAAATATGTCTTAATAAGACTTAAACAGAAAAAATCTTCTATAGACAAAAAAATACTTAGATATTAATAAACTTTACTTTTTTTTACTATAAAAATATTCAATCCACTTATCATTAAATAAGAATTTTTTACTCTTTAATTAATAGAAATAGTCACTATTTTATCCATATTAATTAAAATATTATTAATGTAAAAAATTCATTAACTATATCTAAAATATGTTGAGTAGCAACTATACTATTTCTAATCTAAATTGTATTATCTACAAAAGCTCTAATTGCCAAAAATAACGTTTTGCTATTTCTAAAATCCTGTTTGTCAATTTGTGTAAAAAACTTAAAATTTATTCTGTAATTATATGCATAGTTGTACTTTTTAATTTTACAAAGTAAAAGATCATAAAAGATTCTCTATAGTAATAATAAGAAACTTTATTTTAATTTAGTTTATTATAAACAATATACCCTACTGTGAGTCTAAAATTTGTTATTATTCAATTAATCCAATTATTGTGTATATTTCTGAAAAATTTAATAAAACAAAAACACATTTTGATCTTAGTTAAACTGCTTTTCAAGTAATATTACTTAACAGAATTGTATGTTTTATGCATATTTTACAGAACCAACTACAGCTTTTTGTCTTTTTTTAATGCATTTTTAATCACAGATTCAACAGTAAATATTGGAATTTGTATGGATGTGTTTTTTAAAACTAAAAAATTATCTTTATGCAAAACATTAAGCTTAATACATACTAAAAAATTTTATTTGAGAGAAGTTTTAACAAGATTTTCCAAACTATTTTAATTAGAACTATTGGTCTAATATTAGTAAAAGTTCTTTTCTAGTTATATAGTTTTAATATAATAGAGATTTAAACTTTTTTTTACTGTGTAAAAACTGTATTTGACTCTAGATACACATTGAAAATATTCAATAAACTACTTAATATTTGCATATTACTATGTTTTCAAAGCTTGTTAAAGATATTAAAAAAATTAACAGTTTCTTTAATAGACAGATTCTTAACTATTTGTAGAAACTTATTAAGATTGATATTGTATATTATTTCCAAAAAAGTATTATTATCAATATAATCTAGAAAAGCATATTGGTTGAATCATTAGTCTAACAAAACACTGAGCATTACATGTTTTTTTGTCTATTTTTTCATGATTATGCCAATATTAGACTTAATTTTACAGAGTTTTAAAACCAAATTGTTATTTACTATCAGGTAATCAAGCACTACTTTTCAAATTAAATATTCTAAAATGCTCTTGATTATATGTTCTTTGTTAAAATAAAAATTTTTTATATGTTTTTTTATTATTATTTTGATGAGATTATCTTTAGCAACTCTAAATTTATAATATTTAATTTTGTAGTACTTTTTTTTAATGTTTAACAAATAATAAAAAATCTTATTTATTTTTTTGTTACTGCTAGTTATGGTGTCTACTTTGGAAGCTTTTTTTTATTTATAATAATTTAGACATCAAAAAAATAATCAGTTTTTCTAGAACAATTCGAATTTAAACTTTTTATAATCTTAATTACCAATAATTTTAGCTTAAAAAACTTGGATAATTGTTTGTTTTTTAAATATTTATACTTATTAAACCAATGTTTAAAAAAAATCTTATTGGTAAAATCCATTACTATTTCCTTCAAAATTTTTTACATTATATCTAAATTACCACAGTCTTTTGTATCAATAAAATTTATCATATTTAACAATAATTTTCCAAAAAACACTCTTTAAACTATAACTACTTAGCAGAATCAGTGTTTTTAATTTTGAATTTTCATCTATTTTTGTTGATCTGCTTGTATATACTATTTAAATAGACATTTAAAATATCATTCAGCCTAATAAAAATAAAACTGCTTTGTAATCTGTATCAAAGAAGTCTAATACAGAGTTAATTTGATAACTGGCAACTATAAATAATAAACTCTTACTGACAAAAATGTAATTTATGATCCTTTTAATACTCTTCAAGTAGTTTTAAATATAAACTTTGACCAATAGATATTTACCAAACAAATTAACTAAACTTAAATCTAAACAGAACTTGAAACTTGCATTTTATTTAGACTTATTTTTATTGAAGTTTCTACTCAAAACCACAAAAGTGCTAAAGTTAATTGTTTTAGCAATAAAAAAATTTATTTCTATGGCTTGACTTAATCTTGTTTTAGTAGAAGTGCCAGCATATAAATCCAAAATTGAAATTGCAAACTTGTTTTTAAAAAAAAGCTCTATTAAAATAACCCAACTGAAAACTTTCTCTACTTTAAAAACATACCAAGCTAGAAAATTGTTTATAATAATAGTTATTTCAGTGCTAAAAAAACTTTTTTCTAAACTAGATGTAAAAATTTGTACTTGATCAAATTTATTTATAATCTATAATCGAGCAATAGATTTTAACTTTGTTTTTATACTAATAGAAATTATATTAACTTTTATGTCAACAAACAGCATTTTTTTGCTTTGCAGGAACATTAATATTTTGAGCATTATATGTAGCAAATTTTCATATTAAATCAGTTATTAAAACAATAAGAGTATTGAAGAGCCCAAACCAAAGCACAATTAATCTAATTTTGTCAAAACCAAACTAAATAAGATTTTAAGAGCCACTATTTTTGTTTTCAAACTGTTTATCTTAGTGGTCAGAATTTTTAAGCTACTTAAATCTAAATCTGAAGTTTTTTTATTCACAATTGAAAAAAAAAATAACACAGATGGATTATTTAGAACTATATCCAAATCTTAATTCGAATTTAATAGTATAAATACAGTAAGAGATAAAACTTAAAAGATAGGTGCCAAAGATACCAGATTCATAAAGCTTAATTTTTGCATAATACTAAATATTTGATTTGCCAAAAGCTTTAAGGAGCATTCCAAAAAAACCAAATAAGCATTCAAAAAAATCATCTAATAAGATGAAAGAAAATTTTCTATTAGAATCCAAAGCACCAAAAAAAAAAGCCAAAACAAAAACCAAAGAACAAATTATTAGAAACAGAAGCCACCAAAACTATATGAGTCTATGATTTGCCATCAAAAACAACAAAACAAAAAACAAAAACGTTTTTTTTGGCATATAATTTGGCCAGCTAAAAACAATTTTTATTCAAAACAAACTTTTTAAATATTTTTATAAATAAAAAACTAAAAAAACTAAAAACATCACACTCCAAAGCAAAATGACCAAAACATCTACATTTTTTATATTAAATCAAATTTATTCTAATCTAAAAGAGTTTTATACTACCAAAAATTGGTTCTGTACAAAAAGCAAATTCTAGTTTTTTATTTAATTCAAAACAAATCACAGCATAGTGAACTCTGTTATCAGTTTCAAATAATTAATTTATGATACAAATTTTTCTACCAGCTCCTTTTAATAGAGCACTAAGATTATGAGCAGTTGTTTCTATAGAAAAAATAAACAAAAGAGCTTTAAATTAATTTCTAAACATCTAAATCTTACAATTTTTTACAGTTTTTGGCATATCTATGGAAATTTTTTTAATTACCACAGCTCAATCTGAGCACACTTCTTGTCTTTTGAGATTTTTTTTTACTTTAATTCTTTTTTTTTTAACTAATAATACAGTTTTATTTATACTTTTTTCTGAAACAAATGTTAATCTAATATTTTCTCAAATTTTAAGGAGGTAATAGCTCTTTCAAAATCATTAATTGTTGAAAAAAGTTTTCTAATTATCTGTGTTTTTGTCATTATTAACTTTTCTTTAACAATTAAAAGATTAATATTTAACACAAAATATTTTTTAATGAGTACTTTTATTTAGGTTTTTACAATCTTGTAATTTATCTATTTTTTTTCCAAAGAAATATTAAGAAGAAGAGAGAAAAGTTTCTCATTTTTATCTATTTTATATTTAAGTATACCAATAGGAGAACCACAATTTAAGTTAATATTAAATATTTTTGCTTTAAAAGTTATTATAACTAAGCCAAAAAAAAACTACTATTAGCACTTATTAAGACATTACTAATTTTATTATTACTTGATTTGTTATTTATATCTAAATATATACTATTGCCAAGACTAGATTTAACCAAAGAGATTTTTTTATTACCAAAATGCTTGATATTATTCACAAATACTCTTTTTTTTGACAAAAAATATCATTAACAGAACTATAAAAAGCTTTTTAGACAACTTTTTCTTGGACATATTGCTACTTAGAGCAGCTTCCAAATTATTAACTTGAGAAATATTGAAAGTAATAATACTAAAACAACTAAAGACAAAAACTTCTTGTTCAAAAATTGTTCTTTGAAAAATTTTAAATATAGAAAAGAAAGAAGTTTTTTTTGTTTAAGAATTGACCAAAGTTTTAAAGCAAATAAATAATTATTTTAAATATTTTTTGATTTAAAATTTATAACAGAATTTATTTAAACTAATACAAAAAAAGTATTTGGATTTATTAAAAAATTTATACGAATTAATTTTGAAATTATAATTAACATTAACAAAATTAACATAAAAAATAATATTATATTGTTACAAATTAGAATAACATGTTAACAAATAGCAAAAAAACAAATATTATATATAAAAAAATAATAAAAGAATAAATTCAACTTAATAAGTAATTTAAATTTGTAAAAACTCAATATATAAAATTAATCTCATAAATATTTCCTTACTATTTTTTCAAAAAAGTAATTTGAAAATAAAAAAATAGTTTATATTATAAATGATCATAAAATAAAACGAGTCAACTTTAAAAACCAAATTATTGATTTTAAAAGCTTTATAATCAGAAAAAAAGGTGATTAATTTGGCTTTAACATATTTTAAAAAATAATAATATTTTTTTAATTACAAAAAAAGATTTTAATATTATTTTTTATAATTAAAACTAATTAAAAAACATAAAAGTTTTAATTATCTTAAAAATATTAAAATATATAATTATATATTACCACAAACTAACAGACTTTAATTTAATAACTAAAATCTTACTAAAAACATTTAAAATATTTTTAATTTTGTTAAAAAAAACATTCAAAAAAATATTATATAAAATTAATAAATATTATAAAAAATTTTGCAATTTTAAAAGTGGTAAAAATGAATTAACAAATTTTATTTAAATAGTAGTATTTTAAAAAGCTTAAAATACACAAAAAACTTAACATAGTTTTAAATAATTAGTTTTAAACCAATTATGTGTTTTAAAAACAGCAAAAAAAGTGGTTTAATATTTATTTTATCAGTTTAATTTTTAAAATAAAATAATTTAATAAGTTAATTAATACAAATTATACATGAAAACATGATTTGCTTGCTTTTAAAACTAATAAAAATTGAAATTAATTATATATAAATTAAAATTAGCTTTAACAAATATATTACTACTATTATTATTTTAATTAGGAAAAAATTATTGTTTAAAGCTAATTAAAATTATATATTGTAATTAGTACTATTATAACAGAATTGATAAAAATTTAAAGAAAACTAATATCTTATTTTGTACAAAAAAAGAGACAGACTTTAAATAAAAAATGATAATTTGGCTATTAACTTATTGTTAAAAGTTTTAAAATTCTTTATGTTAACAATAACTATATTAAAACTAATTTTAGTTAATTACATAGAAGAGACTTTAAATGAGAAAAAACTTTTATTCAAAACCAAAATAAGTGTTTTGCCAACAGCCAAAGGCTAATCAAAAATTGATTTTAAATTTATTATTGACATTTTTCAACAAAAACTTTAATTATAGTTAAATTATACTTTATAAGATTTAATATACAGTTTATTTTAAAATAATAATATCAACTCGACAGGTTAATTAATGATAGAACCTATTCTAAATTTTACCTAAAAATTAATTTATATTTCTAGTGTTTTTTATCTATTTTACCTTGAAAAATAAATGATTCCAAACGAAATATTTTTCTTCCCAAAAATCTATAAATCAACTACATTTTTATGATTTGTTTTTCTTTGAATAATTCGATTGCAGAAATTTCAAAAATTTTTGGTATAAAAATAATTTAAACACACTTATATCGAAAAATTTATTGTGATAAAAGGTTTTTTTTCCTATAATAATTTTAAAGTCTATTTTAATTGACCTAGAAAAAGAAACCAAGGCAAAAGAAATTGCTTTCTTCTATTTTCACTAAAATATATTAGAATTTAACTTTGTATTAGGTGGAGTTTTTTTTAATTTTTCTAAAATATTTTATTTTTATTATATACTGAATTTGAACCAATTTATCTTATTTCTTAATATTATATTTATATTACCAGAAAATATTGAGTTTAAATATATTTTAAATTCTATATTTATTAACATTTATTTAATTTTAATAAATAAAAAACTTTTTCTCGTCATTAAATGGCTTAGGCTAAAATAAATAGTAAATTTGAATTTTCGCAGAATAACCACCAATGCTCTGCAGCACTCTTTTGAGATCTAATTTTCTTAGCTTACTCTCGAGGTTTGCGATACAGAATGGCTTTTTTTTTCAGTATGTAACCGTTTATAATTAAACATTAACCATGCTCTTCAATTATCTGTTGAGTTCAATATTTTTCAAGTTTCACTTAAACTGATCAATTATTCATCATCCGATGCTTGGCTCATATCACCATTCAAAATGCCTAGAAGGCTTGAATTCAATCTATCATAAGTTCTATTTAATACATAATAATTTTCATTAGAAGGGCCGCAGAAAAAGTTTCATTTTCAAATATCCTAAAAGTTTAGGGAACTCTATAATAAATTAATAATTAATTAGAGCATATTTAATAGTTATTTGAAAATGTTTTCCAAATGATCTTAATTGTAATTGAAAATCAATAAAATAGACGATATAAATTAATTGTTAAATATAATGTTTTTAATGGGTCATTTTGAAAAAATATGCTTTGTTTTTAAAAATTTAATATAAATATATTGTTATAACAAAACAGAAGTAAGAATTGAATGAACATATGAATAAGATTTAAAAAATATGATTAATGTAATACAATATTACATAAAATAATAATATTTTTTTATTAAATTATAAATGGCTAGTTAAAATAGATTATAAATTGTTGTCAGCTGAAAAAAAATTAAAAAAGATAGCAATAAATATTTTATAAAAAGTATTTTCTGTTTTGATTACAAAAAACCAAAAAAGAATTTATTATTGTTTTTTTTTGGTTATTTTAAAAATATTATTCAAAAAACCAAGACATATTAAAATTATAGAATTTAAAATTTTCTAAATAACTTAAATAACTTAATAAATTAAAGTTAAACAATCAGATCCAATAAATTTATGCATATTAAAATAATAAAACAATTCAAAATTTATGACTAATTATTTGATTAATTATTAAAAACATTACATTAAAAAATCAATTGAATCCTTTTAAGATAAAAAATAAAATGACATATTTGAAGTTTGAATTTAAACATCAAATAATATTTTTTTATCAAGATTTAAAATCAAATTTTTTTAAACATTTGTCTCTTAAAAAATTAATCATAAGATGGTTGAACTTTAATTTTTATAAAAGAGTTGTTTTGATTTGAAGATTTATTTTTAAAAGCATTAGTGATTAAGATTTTAAAATTAAATTATTGAATATTAAATTTTTTTTATAAAAAACATATTTGAGAAATAGCCATAAAGTTAAAAATCTTATTTGATAAAATTGATATTAATGTCCAAGGATGTTTAATTTTAATTTCATAAAGAGGCTATGTTTGACCTTTAATTTATCAAATCAGATATGCATATAACATAAGTATTTAACGATATAAGTTGATAAACACAACATTTCTAAGGTTAAGAAGAAAATGATATAAAATAAGGATTATTTTGATATACTGGATAATTTAAAGTAATAAATTTAAATTAATTATTTATAAGTTTAAAAAAAAATGTTGAAAATATTGAAAAACTAAATATTTAAAAGTAATAAAATACAAGTAATTATTTGATTGAATAAAATTTATCCAGATGGCTAGTCACATATAAAAAGCCCACGATCCTCTTTTACTTTAGAACATGCATACAATCTATGTACGTATATAAAAGCTTATCACTTGTAAATTATATAGACCAACCTTCGGTTTCTTCAATCATTTGCAAACTTAAAACAGGACTTGTATAAACTGCTCCTGGATGAATGCGCGTTGGCGTTGTTGTTGTTATTGTTGTGCCGTTCTTTAACATTTCAAACACGTATTTAGCTGATTCTAAAAACTCGGACTCTGAACCCGCAAGTCCCAACAACTTCTATTCAACTTCCTTGGCATTAAGACGGTTTTTATAATTAACATGCCAACACTCTACAATTATTTTGGCAATAGAAAGTGGAATAAGTGGAGGTAATTTCAGGTCTTTGACCATTTAAAATATCAATTATAATAATGTGATCATGAGAAAGATCATAAAAAGAAGTCTTTCCTGTTGCTAATTTCCATAGTAACATGGAAAAAATATAAATATCACCGGCCAATGTAAACTTTTCTCCTCTTAAAACTTCTGGTGGAATGTATGGAATCACTCCATAAATATTTTTTTTCTTTTTTGCTTTTCCTGTTTTTGTTCCTTCATGGTTTACTGGTATTTGCCTCATAAGTAGTCAATTGTAGTGTGTAGGTCAAGATGAACCATACCAGAAGAATGAATTGAAAAAAGTCCAGTAGCTATATTTGATGCGATCCTTAATTTAATAGACCGACTCGTAGAATGATAAATATTTTCGCATGTCTCCATGTTCGGCAAACTCCATCACAATTCCATTCTCGAGTGTTTTAACGTTTTGCATAACCCCAAATTTTGAAGATATACAACTTGAATTGCTGTTATTAAACATAGCCCTTTGAACATTTTACTATTAACAGTGTATAAAAGTAAACAGATAATATAAATAAAAAATAATATACAGCAAATAAATAATAGGTAAATATAAATTAAATATAGTATAAATACTGATACTTTGTTTACCTCTTTAAACACTTTTGAACCGTTCGTTGGCATAATTTTTATTGCTAGTTCTGAATCTCCTCTTATTTTATATTACATTGAACAATGATGTTTTATACTTATCAGATTTATTAATCCTTTAATAAGGGTATCTTTCTCTAGTAATTTCGTTGATATTCGACAAAAATTTCCATGGAAACCATTTATAGTAATTTAAATAACCATTCTATGCTTTAATATCTTCATCTTAGTTAGGTGAGCAAAGGTTAATCAATCAATTTTTTTTATCTAAATCTTGATTCAATTTTTTTCTTATTAAAGTTTGATTTCGATGAATTTATTTCACATATTCTCATTTATATTACAATAATTCATACTTTGGGTTTCGATTTCTATAATTTAAAAAATTTAGGGTTCTCCCTAAAGATATGAAGTTAGAAATTTAAATTTAACCATGTAAAGTATAATTTTTATTATCGATTATATTTAGATACTAAAAAAATAATCATGTCATCTCTTTATGTAATAAGCATATTATTTTAAATAATTCTATAATGAGATTGAATTTGATCTTTTTAACAGGGATATATTTTAGATAACGTTTATTATGTTTTAAATTATTTTTATTTTTATTAGAAATATTTATTAGATTAATTTATATACGTTAAAAATATTTCTTTCAAATCTAAATAAAAATATATTTTTAAAAATACTAATATTTGAGAATGATTCAAGTTTTATCAATAATTGATAAATTCTAATAAAAACAAATTCTTTTTTAAAATTTTATTTATTAAGTTGAAATTTCGAATACTGATTTATCTTAAAATAAAATTAAGTAAATTATAAGCTTGTAAATTCATAAACGCTTGATAATTTGAAAATCATAAATGGCAATAAACATCACTTTGTATATTAAAATATTTATAATTTTTGACTAATTTTATTATGATTAATTTGAGATTCTGGTATTTAAAAGCAGGTTTTATCATATTCTAAATATTTTTTTATTAACTTTTTTCATCAAAATTTTAAAGATGTTAATACAAAAATTTTCAAAAAAATGCAAATACAAGTATTTTTAATAATAATTTAATTTAAAAAATATAATAACTATATGAATTCTAAATTTTAATAATAAATTTTAATAAATTGCAAGTATTTGATTTCAAAATATGATTAATTAATTTTCAATTAAATGGTAAAAAAACTAATATTTAATAATTTTAGAAATCAAGTAAAAAAATTGATTTTTAGAAAAAAAATAATTAAAAAAATAGGGTTTAAAATTGAAAAAATATCTGTTAATTTCTTTTTATATTTTTTTTCAATCAATTATATTTCTAAATTAATTAAAAACAGAGTATTTAAAGAAAATTGATTATCAAGTTTAATTTATTTTTTAATTAAGTTTTTATTAAAATATGATTATATATATATATTTTTTATTGGAATTTAAAATAATCAATTTTCACTATAAGAATTACAAAAAAAATCATACAAAGTATTCTTTACAAAATGATCTTGTCAAATTATAATTATAATTATTATATTTTGCCTTATCTTTGTTTACAAACCACCAAGCACAATTTTTTATACATTAAGTATAATTTAATGTAAATTATTTAAAAAATTTTAAAAAAAACACTATTTTTCTGAAGTGTTTAAATTAATGCTTCTAACTAGTTAAAACTTTATTTGTTAATTACTTAAAAATTTTTAACCAGTATTATTTATAAAATAATAAAGAAAAAATATATAGAATAAATAACCAATTAAATATTAAAAGTTAGTAGATAATATAATATTAAAAATTCTAGCAATAACTCAAAAAGTGTAAAAATCACTAAAATATTTAGGAATTTTATATTACAAAGATTTATGTATATATATAGCAGTAATATTAAAAGCAAAAAAAAAATTTTTTATCATTAAAATTTGATTTTTATTAAGTATTTTCAGCAATTAAAAAATTTAGTACTTAAAATAAAGTCTATTTTAATAAAATTAAAGTTATTATTCAATATTTAATTTCAAATTTCATGAACTTATATTTATTTTGTTGAAATTACTTATTATTAATACTTAGTTTATTAAAAAAAACTAATACTAATAACACCTATTTAAAGAATCTAACAGCACTAAAACAATAGTTTTGATTATAGTTATTAACAAAATATTAATTTTTTATTTATTATTATTATTTTATTTATTTTTGTTTTGTTTTGTTTTGTTTTGTTGTATATAATATTTAATTACAAAAAACATTAAAATTACAATATTAAAAATTGTCTGGTAAAAAATACAAAAATAAACATAAAATTAACTTGTTAAATATTAAAATACATATCAAAAAAGTAATAAACACCAAAATAAACTCGTTAATATGTCAAAAAAATCAACCACTAAATATTATTAATTATTACAACTTAATTGTTAAAACTTCAAATTTATTAAAACTTTTAAAATTATTTACCAAAGTACAATATTAACTTATAAGCCAATAAATTATAATTAAATAATAAAATAAAATAAGAGTTAATATTAGTTAAATTTATTATTAGTTTAAATACAATAAAAATAAAAAAATTTGAATATATAGTATTATTAAATATTCACAATTTTATTTTTTAATACTTTATTATCTTATGCTTATTATTTTGCAAAGTATATTTGATTATAAAAAAACAAAACTATTTTACCTAAAAACTAAAACCACTTCAATAGACAACATACAACAATTATAGAATAAGATTAAGTCTTTTTTGTAATAAAACAAGAATATATTAATTTTTAATTGCTTAAATTTATTATAAATAATTTATAGTTATTTGTATTATTAGAAAACATGAAATTTAAAAACATTTTGTTATTTACTATATCTTAATTATAAACTATTTTATAATATAATAATTAAATTACTTATTTGATAAAATATTAAATTTACAAGATAATAACTAGTTAAATTACTTAATAATATTATAAAAAAAGCCATTTTATTATCAATTATTAAACTGTTTTTACTAATTATATATTGGTATTACAATTTATTAGTTAACCAAAAATTTTTAATTATATAAAGTCTTATTTACAATTAAAAAAATACTATATGATTATTTAAAAAAAATATTGTCATAAAACTTTTGTATATATTTAATAAAAAGATAATTAATTTATATAATAAAATTATTCACAGAGCTATAAACAATAATACAAAATTTTTAAAGTATTTCAAGATATAAATATCAAATTTATTTTTTGTTTTACATATACTATTTACCTTACAATTTCGAATAGTTTAAATAATTGTTTTAATATTAAATTTTTTTTTACCTGTATAAAGCTCATAATTTATTTCTTATTTATTATAATAAATATTAGGCTCATTTTTTTAAATTAAAGAGCTTTAAATCTAACAAAAGAATTTTTGTACCAATTTAAGATGTTACCACTTAGTAAAGCTTAATTTTAAAAGTTTTGAAAAAACTTATTAATTTGAAACACTTAATTAAGGCATTGTATAAAGCAATACAATGTAAAAATAATTGAAAAATTTATCAAAATAGGAATAAATTAACTATTTT
Organism: Geosiphon pyriformis; assembly: GCA_016748015.1. Taxonomy (NCBI): domain Eukaryota; kingdom Fungi; phylum Glomeromycota; class Glomeromycetes; order Archaeosporales; family Geosiphonaceae; genus Geosiphon; species Geosiphon pyriformis. The sequence continues at coordinate 64,017 of JAAOMT010000769.1, read as the reverse complement.
ATTTTTGATTTTAAATAAATAAAAAAAGTTGAAAAGCTTATCTATCTATTATGTTCATTTGAAAAAACAACAAAATTTTTAAGCAGCACTACATATTTTACTTTATTAACAATATATTTAACAATCAAAGAACTTCTTTATTAGATTTAAGATTTAAATTATTAGCTTTTATATCAAATCTATAAAAAATAAAAGTTAATAATCAATTTATGCACATTAAATTCTCAAGTCTAAACTCTCTTAATTAATTAATTGCACATATGTTATTTTGTAACATTTTTTAAAAATACTGAATTTTTAAAAGATCATATAAATAATCAAAAACCAGTGAAAATTCTTAAACCCATTTGGCTTTTTAAAAACTATAATTTAATTAATTTCTTGAGATAAAAGTGAAACAATAACTTGAAAATTTTTAACTGAAACATCAAATATTATTTTTTTTAAATGATATTGTAATGCCCGAGGAATAATTCTAAAGATGATAAATTAGGGCTAATTTGATAAGAGATTTTTAATGATCCGAAAGTTTAGGGATAAAGCTACCGACGTTTAATTATTAATAAAATAAATTTATGAAGTAATTTTCGGTGATTAAAAGAAGGACAATAGAACTTTTTTAGACGTCAAAATCACGTTTAAATTTCAAATATCTCTGATGTCTATATTGATTTTGATTATTTTATAATAGTTTGATGAAAGGGTAAATGATTTCTATTAATTGATTTGTTAGTATATAAATAATATAAATCAAACTCCGCCTTTAAGAAATCCTTTTCTAGATGTATTAAAAGTCATCTAAATATAATTTATAATAAAAGAAATACCGTTAAACAAGAAAATAAGTTGCATTAATGATTAATGATTAATGTAACTTCTTACCTTCAGGCAAAAACACTAATTCTTTTATAAAGTATAATGGATAGAAAATTGTAATATACTGTATAATGATTAAATCAATGAATTAATCAATATAAACTAACCTTTTGAAAAATCAACGATCTTTGCAGTCAAAACACGACTTGTATAAACTGCTCCTGGATGAATGCTTTTTGTTGTTGTTGTTGTTGTTGTAGAATCGTTCTTTACCATTTCTTTCACGTATTTATCTGATTCTAAAAACTCGAAATTATTATCCTCAAGTTTAACCAACTTCTGTCGAACTTCTTTCACACTAGGACGATTCTCAGGATTAGCATCCCAACACTTTTCAATTATTTCGGCAATACAAAGTGGAATAAGTGGGGAAGTAATCTTAGGTCTTTGACCATTTAAAATATCCATTATAAGAAAGTGATCATGAGAACGATCATGAAAAGGAGGCTTTCCTGTTGCTAATTCCCATAATAACATGGCAAAACTATAAATATCACCGGCCAATGTAAACTTTTCTCCTCTTAAAACTTCTGGTGGAATGTATGGAATCACTCCATATATCTTTTTTTCCTCTGTTGTTGTTGCTTCATGGTTTGTGTTGGTAGGTTGACATAATCCGAGGTCGCAAATTCGTGCATTAAAGTAAAAAGATTTATATTGTAGGATGTTGCCCGAGTGTAGGTCACGATGAACCATACCAGAAGAATGAATTGAATCAAGTCCAGAAGCTATAAAACGCGCGATGAATAATTTATATTCCCAACTCATAGAATGAAAATTTTTTGATAAATATTTTCGCATGTCTCCATGTTCGGCAAACTCCATAACAATACCATACTCGAGTGTTGCAGCGTTTTGCGTAATCCCATACATTTTAGAGACAAGAGCACTTAAAGACCGATTCTTAATAAACATAGCTCTTTGAATATTTAACTACAAATAGTGTAAAAAGTAAATAGATAATATACAGTGAAGAAATAAAAATTAATATATAAATATAAATGTAAATAATAATAGTTTGTTTACCTCTTTGAACACTTCTTCACTGTCCATTTTTATAATTTTTATAGCTACTTTCTTCCCTCCCTTTCTTTCATGTTCCATTGAACCATGATGCTTTATACTTCTTACATCAATTAATCCATCAATTAGGGTTGCTTTATAGATTATACCGAACCCTCCTTTAGCAATTTCGTTGATATTCGACAACCGTTCCCATGGAATCCATTCATAGTAATTCAATTCACCATTATATATTCTATGTTCATCTTCATTAGGTGGAATATACATTGGATTCTTAATTGTTTCATCAACTATTTGATTGCCACTTGAAAAGTCTTTGTAAAGTTTTTCAAAAAATATGAATTGGCATGCACTACAATAATTATTATTATTATTTTTAATACTCTCTTGACATTTTTCACACTCGTTGCAATCATGAACTTCTGGACGATATTTATTAATTTCTTTGTTTTCCATGATTTGGATAAAGAGCAAAGGATAAAGGATAAAAAGTAAATAGGTTATTATTCGAAAAAGGTTTCTTTTTAAAAGCTTTATTTGAGAATACCTTTAGAAAATAATTTGTCTAAAATGCGAGTTCTTATTAATATTGTTTCTCTATGTTCGCATAGTCTAAACAATCGATTTATTAACCTTATTCATCAGACTGTGATTCGCTACAAATCATGCTAAATAGGTATTTAATTTCTTTGTAGAACAATAACAATAACACGAATTAGGCTTCGTGTGAAGCAGAAAAGATACCATATTGCTAAAAATCATTAAAAATTCTTTGTGCACCAAAACAGAAAAGTTTATTAACAACCGCTTTTATTCTTAAAATCCGATTTGCCAACATAGAAAGATACACTTTTGTTCATAATCTTTGAGATATAAATTAAATGTATGCTATGGATACTTGAATTAATGTTTTTCACTTGGATGTTGATAATGAAAATTATTGTTCACCTATAAGAGAATCATGGTGTTTGCACCCGAGTTATTATGTTTAAAAATAGATTCACATTATCGTTCATCATACTCTTTCAAGTGATCTTTGTTAGGAATATACATGATAAGAATGAAATGCATAAATGCTAAAGCAATTTGTTGAAATGGTTCTAAGAAACCATTAGGTTCAGTAGATTTACCAATTTTATAGCCTCAGTTTTGCATGCCGTTTTTTTTAGTCATATAGACTTTACTGTAAGAATTAAGATAATCCGCGCTACAAACTTCACTTAAAAACTTGGATTCACAAAAATATTCTCATTAAAAGTGCGAAAAGCACTTTTATTGATTATACTTGACAATGTTGCTTTTACTAAAAAGGTATCAAATTAACAATTTTTTTTTGTTTTTTGATGTTATAATAAATGTTGCTTATAAAGTCAAAAAATATCTAAACAAATGAGTAATAATAAAAAGGCTTAAATTTATGTTTTATTTATTTATTTAAGAATTATAGTTTATTTTAACAAATTTCATGCAATAAAAATCTGTCATTTTTCAATTATTGAATATATAGTTATTGGTAATTTTTAAATATTATTTTGTTTTCTTAAATATCAAATGAAATTATCAAAATCACAATATTTTGTAAATATTATTGAAAGTACATGCGAATTATATTATTAATTGCAAAAAAATTATCTTAAAAATTATTTAATTAATTAATAAAGAAATTAATTATTGAGTTTCTTGAAAAATTTCAAAAAAAAAGGAATTACCAAAAAAAATGCTAAAATTATTTCGAAAATCAGCTTTATAGCTTTTTATTGTTCTAAGATTAGTGTGAAAGTTTCTTACTTTATTTAATTAAATAAATAAATTAAAATATTTCTCAAAATAATTTGAATAATTAATTAATTCGTATTTATTTAATGTTGATGTCAAGCAAAAAAAAATGAGCCTCTGATTATTATGAACAGATTTTACATGGCCAAAAGTAAATAAAATATATTTCTTAAAATAACAAATATTATTTTATTTTTTAAATAAATATTTTAATTTTTATAGCATCCAGTGTATTGCAGTTTTTTCACAGCTCATTTATATTGGAGAGAGTCTGTGCATATTCAGCTCATTCAATAAATGTTTGATTCAGAAAAAAGTCAAGCTACTTTTTTAGATAACATGACAATGAAACAAAATATTTGTGTAACATCTTTGTGTACTATACTTACTGCAACCTGTTTATTAAAGAATAATATTGCTAATTAATTTTTAAAACTATGTAAATATAAAAAAAACATAAATATAATCTCTGCTTTTAAAAAATTGTTTTCAAAAATTATTTTAATAAAGGGTTTGAAAAAACGATTTTTAAAACAATAAACTATTTATTTTTATTTTTTATTCAAACTATGAATATTTTTTAGATTCAAAATCTCGTCTAAAAACAATTTATTATTACTCTTTGTGTAAAAAATCTCAAGAAAGCATTTAAAATGAATGAAATAAGTATAATACATGCCAGTTTTTATTTTTTTGTAGCGTTTTTCTCGGATTAACAATAATTTATGTTTTAATTATAATTTAGAAATAACTTTTTGAAATCGTATAATTTGATTTAATATAAATTAGTATTAAATTTATTGAAATATATTTTTATAAAATATTTTTTTGGATCCAAGTCTTAAGAAAGAGTTTGTAGGGCAGATTATATTAATTATTACAGTGAAGTCTACAAAACTGAGGCTATACAATTAGTAAATCTACTGAACTGAAAATGATGGTTTCTTAGAAACATTTCAATATATTGCTTTGGCATTTATGCATTTAATTCTTATCATGTATATTTCTAACAAAGGTCACTTGAAAGAGTATTAGAACAATAATATGAAACAATTTTAGACATAATAACTCAGGTGCAAACACTATGATTCTCTTTATAGCTGAAAAATAAATTTTCATTTATCAACATCCAAATGAAAAACATTAATTCAAGCATCCATAGCAAACATTCAATTTACATCTTCAAGATCATGAACAAAAGTGTATTTTTCTAGATTGGCAAATCGGATTTTAAGAACAATACGAAACTTTAATCCACTTGTTTATCAATAGTATTAAATGCAATATCAATGATAAAATAAGCGTGTTTATTAATTTCTTTAATCTTGTTAATAGTAAATAATATCGTTATTATACTATTGATTTAACTTAAGATTGGTTTTACCCCAAATTTTCTTCTACATTAATAAATAGGAATAAGCATAAAAGAAGGTTAGAGTAATATCTAAAGAATTAAAATCGGTTGTTAATAAACTTCTCTGTTTTTGGTGCACAAAGAATTTTTAGCAATACGGTATATTTTATGCTTCAAACGAAGCCTAAATCATCTTATTGCTGTTATTGTTGTTGTTGCTGTTGTTATAAAAAGAAATTGTACACAGCTCATTTAGGCAACAATATGACGAAGTAAGAGTGTTTTCGTTCATTTTGAGAAAAGCTCTGAGGTTCCCGTGTTCCCCAAATGGTAAAACCATAACAAATCCATCGGTTGTAACATCTTTAGTTATTCCATAGCATTCAAGGATGTATTTGCAAGCGGCATTTTTATGATGCGCAATAAACTATAAAAATACAATTTTTAGTGTTAGAAAAGAAATAGGGATAATAAAAATTACATAGATTTCTTAAAAGGAAATACCTCATCTGAATTAATATATTTTATATTTTGACTATTTTTAAGATACTTTAACTTTTGTAACCCCAGTTCGTTCATACTTTTGAATTTTCTTGTCCTCATCCATCTTCTTTAAAAATACCAAATACTCCCGCTTCTACCTGATTTAAATATATAATCTCGTTAGAAGAAATCAATCTCAGGCCGCCTCCGCAGTTTTCAGAACTACACTGTGTATATTATATATATGGATCAATATTATCATTTCTGCTTGTTCCAAATCTTTGATAATCATGAAAATTCACAAAATGGACATATAGCAGATCCATTAATGATTATGCCCCAGGTTGCCACATTTAAAACATTTGAATTCATCTGAAAGCTGATGAAAGAAAGTTTCAAAATCTAAAAGTTCTACTCTTAAATTATCTGGGTATTTAAAGCTTCGATTTTGGAATTGTAAAATAATATATTCCAGATTGTCTGGATTCATTAAAGTAAAGTCATGGAAATTCAAATCAGAAAAATCACATAGGTCATTTACTTCCACTGTTTTTAAATAGAGTTCAAATGCTTTGCTAGGTTTTTTGTGATTCCCTATACATTTTCCTGACACCATCCAAGGTTATATTGTGCGTTTTGATTTCCCACCTCTGCTGTTTTAAATAGAATTCAAATGTTTCTTTGAAATTTTTTACTGTTCCCCATCCATTTCGATAATATATTTCGATACTCCTTTGTAGACTCGGATTTCCAGATCTTTTGTTATTTCTATTTGTTTTCAGTAATATGTACCATGAACTATTTTTGTGACTAAACTTCCTGCCTCTGCAGCTTTTGAATAAAGTTCAAATGCTTTTTCTGAATTTTTTGTCGTTCCCCATCCATTAGCATAATAAAGTGCAAGATTGTATTGTGCATATGTATCACTGCCTCTGCTGCTTTTGAATAGAGTTCAAATGCTTTTTCTGAATTTTTTGTCATTCCCCATTCATTAGCATAACAAAGTGCAAGATTGTATTGTGCATTTGTATCACTGCCTCTGCTGCTTTTGAATAGAGTTCAAATGATTTTTCTGATTTTTTTTGTTCCTTCTTCATTGTTATAACAAAGTGCAAGATTGAATTGTGCCTTTAAATGTCTCGTCTCTGCAGCTTTTGATGAATAGAGTTTAAAAAAATTTTGTCGTTCCTTCTTCATTAGCATAACAAAGTGCAAGATTTTATTGTACCTTTATCTTACCTGTCTCTGCAGCTTTTGAATAGAGCTCATATGCTTTTCTTTGATCTTGTGAAGTACCAATTCCATTATCATAAGAAGTCGATTGATGTGTGCAAATTGTTTTGTGCAATGTTAAATTTTCTCATATATGATAACCTTTACAAAACAGATATAAATACACATCATATTCCATAAAACAATTTTCAGACTTTCGATAAAAAAGTTTTGTTCCATTTCTCGTTTTATACCCCTTGTAAATTATAAGGTAGATTCTTCTCTTACTTTGGTATCAGTTTTATTATCCACTTCACTTCTCCTGTCTCTTATACACATCTTCATATTCCATAAAACAATTAGATGTGTATAAGAGACAGATTAAATATTGTTTTATATTAATTCTGCAATATATAAAATTTATTGTTTAATATTTTGTTAATTATGAATAATTTTTTTATTAACTTAAAAATTTGTTACTAAAAATATTGTTTTGATTTTCTTTTTTTTAAGTTTTTCTTGAAATGTTTTTATTTTTTTATAAACAATTATTTGTGTTTTTATTAAAAAGTCTAAAATTGTTCTAAATTTTTATTGTAAAAAGTTTTTATAACTTAATTTTGTTATTTCTTTAAAGAGTATTGTTTCAATATTAGTTTTAATAGATAATATTATTATATATTTATAAAATAAATAAAAAAGTTCATAATCAGTTATGTTATAATTTACTGTTCTATAAACAAAAAAAGCTGAAAACAAAACTTTGTCCTATAGATTTATTTTTTTACTAGTTTTTGCTAAAGTTTTATAAAGTATTCAGTTAAAATATTTTATTAATCTATTAATTTGTAAATAATAAAAAGAAAAAAATTTGTGATATATTTCAAGTTTCTTTAATAGTTTTTTTATTAATAAGCTAAAAAAAGCTTTTTTTCTATTTGAAAGTAATTCTTAAAAATATTTACATCTATATATAATTTTTCATAGATAAAATTGGCTATTGAAATAGCAATTAGTTACTATTATAATATTTTTATTTTTATTAAAGGTTATTGTTAAGTAGTTTACAACATTAATTTCAATTCTGTTAAAAGATTAATTAACAAATATGGAATAAATGTTTTCTTTTCGATTAGATTTATTTTTTATTAGCAAATATGATAAGTTATAATGTATTTTGTTATATCTTTTTTTAATATTAACCAATAATATTGTGTTAATGTTTTTTAAATAGTTTTTGTTTTTCTGAAATGTTCTGTTAAAAAATCGGTATGTATATTATAAATCCTGATTTCTCTTTTTTTAAATTAAATAATTTTTTGTAATTAATTAAGATTTTTTTGGTTTTTTTTTTATATAATTGGTTTTGGCAAATCAAATAAAAATTTGATTGTTTTTACAAATGTTCTTTTTGATGTCAATTATATTTTAGTGAGTATTATTTTTTATTCAAAAATTTGATAAATGCTAAGTAGTTTTCTAAGTCCATTGTTGTATTTGGTTTTAATATATATTATTAATAATTAAATTTATTAGTTTTTACTGATTTGTTTTATTTTACTGAATAACCAATCGAAATAAAATATCTATGTTTTAATTGTTTGTTTTTTTGCAATATTTAATGTTATAATTAAATTCGTT
>JAAOMT010000769.1:36846-55584 GCA_016748015.1 Geosiphon pyriformis | reverse complement strand
AAATTTAACAGTTAAATCAATTTTTGTAAAATATGCTAAGCTATTAAATTGATTAAAAGTATTATTATTAATTTTTAGTAAAAAATACATGTTTTTTTTAGTAATTGTATTTAATTAATAATAATAAACACAAAATTATAATTTTTTTTTTCTTAGATATTATTATAACAAAAATATTCATTGATTCTTGGTTTTTTGTATAAATTTTAATTTTTTGATTTAATTTTTTTTTTGATAAATTTATTATTTTGTTAATTTAATTAATAATATTTTAAATAAATAGACTGGATATTTTTGGTTTTATTTATATGTTTAATTATTAAGAATTAAATTTTAAACACTTTTTTTTAAATGTTTTTTATACTACTTTGCTTTTTTTATCTAGAATTAAGCTGACCGATTCTTAATCTTTAAATAATAATAAACATAATTTGTATTTATTATTAAGGAGTAAAAAAATAGTTGTATTAGTATTATATACAAAAACTATATTATTAATAAATTTTTTTTTAAGTTGTTATTTGAATATCCTTTTAAATATATTATAATAAATAGATTTTTCTATTAACAATCAATATTTGATTATTAACATATATATTATCTAAAAGTTTTTTATTATTATTAAAAATAGTAAAAATTAATTAGGTCTTTTTACCATCTTTTTTTTCTTTAAAATTATCAAAATTATTAAATTTATTATTATTATTGTAGTGTAATTATTGTTGTTAAATTATTACAAAAAAAATAGTTTAATATTAGTATTCAATTGTAATTAATATGGCTTTACTACAAATTGTAAATTTATAAAATTTATAATCTAAAAAAAATTTTACTTTTTTTAACTATTTAATTCCAAAAATTATGGTATAATACTTTGCTTTTAATACTTTTATATCAATTTTAATATACATATTATTAATTTTACTAGAAATAAATGCAATATTTAGTTATTGCAAAGTAAAAAATAAACAAATAATTGACTAAATCTTATTTAATTTTAATATTTTGTATTATTGTATCCTAAAAGATTACATTTACAAAAAGTGTATTTTGTACATAATTTTGTTTTTTTTTCAATAGCAAACTTATAATGTTTGGTTTTTAAGCATTCTTTATGTAATAATACTAATAGATTTCAATTTGCTCAAACTTATTTTTTTTATTGACATTATCAACTTAATTGTTCTCCAGAACTTAGTCTTGATTTTGAAATATAAGCACTACTTTTTTATGTTGGTTAATAAATTGCTTTAATCATATTATTATCTTATTATAATTGTTATGTTTAATAGCATACTAAACAGCCTGTTATGTGAGTTTTTACATTTTATTCTATTTTTGTTTTCTTTGTGTTATAAGATATAAAACATTAGTAATGGTTTTAGGTATAGTTAAAAAATTTGGAATTACTATTTTATTAGAAAAAATTTTTGTAGTCTCTTAATTTACAAAGCAAAAAGCTTTAATAATTAAATTATTGTCTTTTTTTTATTAGTATACTATTACAAAAGTATTATTTGAATGTAAAATTTCACAATTTTTGAATATAACATCACTTAAAAATAATAGCAATAAATAATACTATAAGATATATTAAATAAACATGAATAAAAATAAGAAACAGAATTAATAATTATAATAAAATATAAATATTTGCTGTTTTTTGGTCATAGGTTTGTGACTTTCTACACTTTTTTAATGTTTTTTTATTGATTTTAGCAACTATTAATTTCAATAAAATTTGTTTTATATTATATACATTTTTAATAAAATTATTTATTATATTAAAATTAAAATCCTAAATATCAAAATGTTGTTAGATAAATAATTTAAAAAAATATATTAAGAAATAAATTTTATTATTAATATAAGTATTAATATTCAATAATAATTAACTTATAATAAAGTATAAATATTTTGCCATTTTTAAATGTTTTATAAATAAGATATAAGATATAAAGTATTGAATTATTTATTTGTTAATCTCAGAAAAAAAATCGTGGTCAACTAATATGATTTTTATACAAAATAAAAGTATATAATATTCAAAAAAAATAACTTTATTTTGTCTTATTTTCCAGTTTATATCTAATGTATTAACAAAATCACAAACTGCTATTTGCTAAAAGCATGTATTTAATAATATTATTAAGATCTTTAATGTAAGAAATAGTTTGAATTTCTGTAATAAATATTTTAATATAAATACATAGACTATTATTTGTCAACTGAAATAAAAAGCTCTTAATAGATAATTTTTAGTATTAACATATATTTTAGTAAGTTGTAATCATTGTTTATAAAAATTTTTTTACATAAACTATTGTAACATAAAAAAAATTCATAAACAAAGCTTTTATATTGATTGTGAAGCTTTGATTTAAGTTATTTTGATAGGTTTTTTTTAATGTAAAAAATACAATGAATTTAATAAATTGTTTTGTATACTTAAGCAATTATTGTATCTATTATAGAATTAATATTAGTAATAAACCTTAATGGTTCTGTTATTATTGCTTTTTTTGTGCATTTTAAAATCTATTTATACAATTTAGCAGTTTCATTTAATATAAGAGCTTGTACAATGAAATAAAATTTTGTGTTATTGTCTACAATAAAAAAAAGAGAAAATGACATCTAATAATAATTAGTCTTTGCTGTATTGTCATTTAGAACAATATTATAATACTTTAACCAAAGAACAACTTGTACAGAAGACATTCAAAATATACAAGTAAGCCAATTTTTATTAATTTTAAATTTTATAACCTATTTAAAATTATTTGATTTGCAATTTATAAGAGTTGTTAACAAGTAAAATATATTGTGTTTTTTATTGTCATAAACTTTAAATCTTTGTAATGCATTCATAAAGTTACAATTAAAAATAGATGCTATTAGAAATTTTACTTTTAATAATTTTTTATGAATGGTAATTAATAAATTTGTATATTCTGTTAAAAATTAAATTTTTTAAAGAATATTATCTGAAATTTTTTAATATATCAAAGCATATTTTCTAATGTTAAGATATAATAAATAATTATGTGTATTGTTAAAAATAATATGAGTTATTTTATGTAAGTTTTTAGTGCAGTTAATATTGATATGCCAACTATATTCTTAATGTTTTAATTTGGTATTTTAATAATTTTAAACATTAATCTTTTTTTTTAGTTTATATTGGTCACCAAATTTACATCCAAAAGTGCAATATTTAATGCTGTCATCTGAATATTATTCTAATTTCTTTTAAATAACTTCAAATTTTTGTTGTTTATTATAAGTCTTTATAATTATATTGATATTTTTTTATGTTTCAAAAACATAACTGGTGCAAAATTTTATAGCTAAATAAATTTAAAAAAATTTGACACTAAATATGATTAAAATTATAACCAAAGATCTTATATTTATTTATAAGCACTTAATTATTTAATTGAAATAGGTTTTTATTGACATAATTCTGGAATTGATTAACCAGTTTTACATTAAAAATATATTCTAAATTAGGATAGAAATAACTTTAATCTTTTAATACATAATTTTTTATTGGAAATATATATATACTTTTCTCTAAAAGCAAACTGGTTATTTTTTTGTCTTGTATTTATACTAAAATATTAATCTTAATACAATACATAACATATAAATGATTATATTTAAAATTGCTATTATACTATTAATTACAATTATAATTATAATTAATATATTTAAGTGAATATTATCTAAAATAGTTTGAAGAATTAAATTTTGTGTAACTTGTTGTCTTTAACACTTTAAAATTTATAGTTTATATTTAGTACACAAATTTTTATGTTTATATTCATAATATATAAGTTTTTCTTGTAACTTATGTACTGTTTAAACAAAAAAAACTTTTTGTTGTGCAAGAATAAAAGCAGTTACACCAAAAATTTTGATGTGTTTTTGTACTATAATATACAAATAATATATATCAAATTCAAAAACTATATAATATAATATATGTAATTATTTTTAACTAATAAAAATAATTAATATTACATAATTTAAAACAAATTGAGACGTTGATCACTGCGCCATATATGGCGCAGTGATCGACGAAACAAATAAAGTCACGTGTCAAAATATTAAATCACATGCTTTTTCGAAGTTGTTACAAATTTTTTTTGTAATAAGTTGTTATAACTAAATTAATTCTTAATAGTTTATTAACTTTTTTTCTAATTGTATTTAATATCAATTTATAAAATATCTAAATATTTGTGTTTTACAAATAAGAGAAATATTATTTTATTAAAAACATTTGTTAATCTTTGGATATATTTTTTGAATATTAAAAATTTTTGAAAGTTTTTTCAGAATTGTGAATAAATTATAAAGTGATCAAAAATAATATAAACAGGTGTTTTTATTAGATCATTAACTATTAAATAAAAATTTAATTTTTGAATAATTTTTGATAGTTTTAATTTTGATAAATTTTTGAATATTTTTAAAGTAGTAGTATTAAAATTCAGATTGAAATTTATTTTCTGTTTTTTAAATCTGATATAACTTAATAGTTTGCTATTAGTTTTTTGTAATTCTATGTTATTATTAATTAAATTAAAACTAAACAAAAAAACTTTTTTTTTTGGCTTGTATTTTTATTTTTAAAAGATATGTTTATTAATTTAAAAACTTATATTTTTAAAAAAATTTTTTTAAAAAAGTTTATATAAGCCTAATTTGTATTTGAATTAAAAGCTTAACTATTATTAATTTTATTATTAATTTAATTGTTATTTCTTATAATTAAAGAAAACATTAGTAAATTATTACAATTTTATGTCAAATAGCCAATGTTTTTATATTGATAACAGACTAAAAAATCTTAATTTTTAGGTTTTAAATTATATTAAAGCTATTATAATTAATTATAATAAGATTAATATTAAAGGTTTTTGGATTTTTTGTATTGCTTTAACTAATAATTCTAAAAATTAAACAAGATTTACTATTAGCCAATTTATAAATTATTTATAAAATTCCGAACATAAATAGTAAATAATATAATAATTATTAAAGAAAAAACAAAAACATATTTTTTAAATGCTGTTACCAAAAGTTTTTTTACTTTTTATTAATATTATTAATATTTGTTTTATTGTAATCTGTTATTAATAAAAGTTTGTGAATTTCTAATAAGCTAATTTTTTTAAAAGTATTTTTTTATACTTAAGATTATATATTCTGTTGAATTTATAATAAAATGGCTAATTTTGTGATAAAAGTTGATTTTTTTACAGAAAAATTTTATCTGTAAGCTTTTTAAAATATGTGTAATTATTTTGCTATAAAAATAAAAAATGGGTTAAAAAATTATTTTAAATTTAGGCTTAGAAGTTATTAATAATTACTAAAATTAATAGTTAATTAATTTTAAAATTTAATAAGAAAAAATAAATTTAAGTAATAATTAAAAGATTTATGTTTTTTAATTTAAATTTTATTTGAATTGATTTATAAAAAAAATAACTTAAGTTTAAATAAAGATTCATTCTAATTAAAATATATTTTTTTAAAAAGAAAGCTTTTTTTTTATACAATTTATTATAGTATCTAACTTTTCAGTTTAATAACTAATTTATTCTAATAAATATATCTTTTTAATAAGTAATTTTTATTATTTATTTTATGCTTTGTTTTAATGTTTTTTAATAAATAATTTTTAATGTTATAATTTTAGTGCTTTTTTTAATCAATTTTAGTAAACACAACTAAATTAAAAAATAAGTATTCTGTTAATAGCTATAATCAAGAGCTATTGTTCTAATATAATTAAATATTAATTATTATTAGCACAAATTATTGATAGAACAAAGAATAGAAAATAATTCAATTAAGTGATAATAATAACATAAATTAAATAGTAATTAATAATTTATTAATAAATAGATAATTTTACTTTAAATAATAGCAATTGTATTTTTAAATAAATATTTATTTAATATATTTATAAAAATTAATAATTATACAAATTAAAAAAAATAAATAAATAAATAGTAAAAAATAAATAAAAGAATTGATATTATTGTATTGATCTATAATTTAAGTATAAATGTTTTTTTACAGTTTTAAAAAATCTTGTTTATATATTCTCAAAAAAAAATTAAAGATTAAGTTAGTAATTACATTAATGATTTGTTTAATAATCAAGTTATTGATTAGGTTAATGACTAAATTAATAACTAAGTCAATAATTAAGTTATTAATCAAGTTAATAATTATAGCAATAACAAGTTTTAAAAATAAAATGGCTAATTAATGATATTAGTAACTAATATATATAATTAATTATAGCTAAGTAAATAAATAAAAATAAAAGATTTATTCATAACAAAACTTTTTAAAAATAATATTTCTATAAATTAATTATACAAATTAACTAAAAAAAATTAAATTAATATATCAAATTTACAAATAGATTTGTTATATTTTCAATTAATGAAATTGAAACATAATTTAAACAAAACAAAATAAATATTAAAAGTTAAATATTTTATAGTTTAATTTGTTAATAAAAATAATTTTAATTTTTTATTTGTTAAATATATACGTTTTATTATAAATAAAAAACTTTATTATAAAATAATATTTTTTAGAATTATTAAAATTTAATATTTAATCTAATAAATACAGAAAAACTTCTTTAGAATTATAAAAATTTTATATAAATATCTAATTAAATATTTAGATCATCATTAACTGTATTAAGAACTTAATAAAATAAATAAAGTATTATTTATTTTATATGATATATTGAGCTTTTAATTTAAAGAAGCTAAATATTAAATTTATTTATATTAATTATTTAAGAATAAATATTGTTTTATCTTTCTATTCGAGTTTTTTTAATTAACACAAAAATTACTTATTACAGTTGAATTTTATTTATTTATTTCAAAAAATTAATTGTCTAAATTAAAATTAAGTTCTTTTTTCAAAAAATAAAACTTTATAATTTGATACTTAAATATCATTTTTCAGAATATTAAATTTAAATAATTTATTATATTGAAAGATTTATTTTTTATAAAAAACATTTCGACTAAAGATCTAATATTAATTTATTATAATTATAAAAAATATATAAATTCAAGATTTTTTATTAATATTATTTTTATTATAATTTTGTTAATTTATTAATTTTATTTATTGTAATTGTCAATTAAATAATATGTAAAATTCATATTTTGGTAAAACCACAATTTTTAATATTATTCAATAAAAACAAAAAAAACAATATTAATATTATTTATAATTTATATATATTATAAATAAAACTGAAATTTTTATTAATATATTAAACAATATTTTTGGTAATGCATTGTATATTGTAAAAAAAACTATATATTTTTGTAAATTGTACTTTATAAAAGCTAAATATATTATATAATATATTAATACTTTAACTAAATATGTTAATTAAAAAAGATTTGTTATAATTTAGTATTCTAATAATTATATTAAGTTTAAGTTTGTTAACTGCTTAATTGTTAATTTGTAAACTTATTTAATAAAGATTCTACATAAAAAACTTTTAATAATTACAAAAAATAATTATATAATTTTAAATATTCAAATATAATATGACAAAATAAAAATATTTTAAATACTATTGTCAAAAAAAATATAAATAAAAAAATATAAATACTTAAAAACTTGTAATTAATATTTTACTTACTAATTTAAAGTCTTATAAATATTATATAATTATTACTAAAAACTTTGTTTTTAAAGATTGGATTAAAAAGTTAGTTTATTTGTTTAATTTTAATAGAATAAAAAACTCAAAATTGTTTTTTTTGTTTAAAATTTTTTAATAAATTATAAATATAATATTAATTTGAAATTAAAAGTTAAATATAAAAAATTTTAATTATTAGTAATAATTTTATAAGTATTAATATTTATAAATATATAAATATGTTTAATAAAAATAAATTATTTTATAATAAATATTTTATAAATTTATAAAGAAATTTGGTGTTTTGTAGTTAATTTTTACTCTTTATTGTTAAAGTTAAAAGATGCTATTGAAATTTATTACAGTAAATTTATAAATAAAAAATTAAATCAAAAAAAAAACTATAAAATACAATAAAACAACAAATATTTTTAATTTTTTTTATTTTTGTCATAATTAATAATGAGTAATAAAAAAACTTTTTTGTTATCTTTTAAATTTTGATAACCATAACTGTTTAATATAAAAATGAATTTACAATAAAAATTTTACTTTAATAAAGATATGGCAAATTTTAAAATTTGATAAATAAATTTATAAAAGTTTTAAAAAGCAAAAGTTTATACTAAAGCAATTTACATTTTTTTCTTAAAAAATGTTTTGTTTTGTTTTGTTGTTTAATAAAATTTAAATTGTTTTTATAATTTTTAATGTGGTTTAAAATCAATATATTTAAATTTTTACTGATCATTTATAGATAATTAACCAAAAAAATAATAATATTTATTCTTAAAAAATACTTAAAGATTAAAAATAGTTAATAAAAATAAAGTGTAAATTAATGTAATTGGTCTTAAAATTATAGCTGCTAATTTTTCAAAAAAATTCAAAAATAGAAAATAATTTAAAATTGGTAATAAAAATAATACAGCTGTTATAATTTTTTCAAAAAATATTAAACTGATTTTAATTAAAGTGTATAATTAATTTTATTATTTATGTATTGTATTATAACTATTGATATTTTAACTATTAAAATTATATTTTTAAAATTTAACTGTAAAGTTATTGGTTAAATTTTGAATAATTTATACATGTATTTATTAATAATAATTAAACACAAATATAAATTGTGTATTTTTTATAACTTAATCCAATTAAGACCCTATTATTTTTTTTTTTATTACGTTTAATGAGTGAAATCTAAATATAACCTAGTACTATACATTATTCAAATGATCTAAACTAGAAGTGAATCATGTATTTTCCACACGTAACCAGCCACTCAGACCAACCAAAACAACACTAAGCACCTATATGAATAGAGACTATATCATCAATACCTGAAAAAAACAAACAGAACTTGCGAAATCTGAAACCAACACCAAAAGCCTCAGCAATACCCAACAATCTGATTACACTAGGAGAAAACAACAAAGTAGAACCAAAAACTGAAACTGGAACAGAACTATCATATAGAATAAGTCCATTTTTTTCCATATAAGCCCAGTGTTTAGCACGGACCAGCCAAATATCATCCCGAAAAGAGAGACAGAATGCACACATGAAATTTACAATGACCAAAGTCACAATCTTGAAATCCTTAAAAACCAAAACTGATTTACAAAACCAACCACTGAAAACAAAGCCTTTACACAGAACTGTACCAACTACAGCATCAGCAACACAAGTGGACAGCAATTGTGAGACACACAAAGAAGACCAAACCAAACCAGAGTGCACCTCTCAAGCCAATGCATGATTATCTAACAGCTGAGCATAACCAACAGTCTCAAATGAACAAGAAAAAATATGGTCCAAGACCTCAATGTCACCACAAAACAAACACACCACATTGGGATAACTCCTATCATATAAGCACTTCTGCACAACAACAGGGAGCTGATAGTAAAGAGTCTTCATAAAGTATGTTTGAAAGTCAGCAGTTCATGCACTAGTGAAACTCGAAGCCAAGTGAGAGTGCGGGTGCCAAACCAGAAAAGATCTCAGCCAATCAATATCAGCATGCAAATTAGCTGGAACAACCTGGAAACTGGAACCAACCTCTCAATGTGCATAATAGATTAACCTAAAAACATCATGAACAAAGTGTCTAAAATTACCAGAAACTGCATCAATACCAGTCTTAATAAACTTCTCATTGACTAAATGGGGCAGACACCAAGCAGAGAAAGCAGCATCTCTAGCTAATGCATCAGCACGCTCATTGCCTGAAATGCCTGAATGATCTTTAATCTTAATCCAATTTACATCCAAATTTTTGTGACGAATGACATTGACAATGTGATAACACTTGATCCAACAATGATTTTTGTAATCAGGTTCAATCAATAAAGACTCCAACTTGTATGCATCCAGAGCCCCCTGGCTGTTTGAGAACAAGTCGACCACACAGAAAGAAGGAACACACTCAAGAGCCAAAGCAATGGCCTGCAACTCCACCAAGGTAGAAGAGACCAAACCAGACACCCCCACACCCAGACTCAAATTAATGTCTTCAAAAAAAACAGCAGCACCAGCCTTCATGTCAATAGTACCCAAGTTACTCAGAAACCCATCCATATACACAGAAAGATGGGTGACACCAGCATTCAACAGACTGTTGCAGACAGCACCAAAACCAAAAGACCAATGAACATCCAAAGAACCACAAAATTCCACATGAGAAGAGCAAACAGAAGAAGAAGCAGCACCACCAAGAAAATAAACAGAGAGATCAAACCACGAGAAAACTGGGCCACAGGGATCCAGTCTCTTCCAATGCTTGAAAGTCTTCCAATCAAAAATTTCACTATCCCAGCTATGAAGCTGTTCTACAAAGGCAATACCATAACATCTGAGGAAAGAGACTTATTTAAAAAAAACTTTTTTACCAAGAACCAAGAACATAGGAGTACCACCCCAAAGATGAAAAGCACTAGCCAGAGAGCCACCTAGAGATAAATTACATCCAGAAAAAACACAAACCACACCTGCCAGAAAGTTATTCGAAGAGCTGACACTAATATGGACCAGAAGCAATAGAGGGTGATGGGGGTGCCAGCTGAGAACCTGGAAGTTATGAGACCGGTGAACAAACAGATGACTCAAAACACCAACAGAATTCACAAAAGCAATGACAGAAGCCGACTTGCTCTCAGCCTGAATTTGCTCAAAAGTTTTTAAATTGTACAAGAAAGGATGATGAAGTGGATCATTGGGAAAATCTAGCAGCAGCCCAGATTTAAATTTCAAGTCCTTGCAAATCAAAGCATCCCATTTATTATATACACTAAAAGGAACAAAACTGAACTGAGTTCTGTAGCTGATAATAGGAAAGAGAACCAAAAACACCAAATAAGCAAACTGCTTATCCAAAATCGCCTTTCTAAGTACGAGATTAACAAAAAACCGAACATCCAAATGTGCTTTAGCCAGGCTAGATCTTGAAAAACACAAATATACTCAGATAACAATGAGGTACACCCTTTTTAGCGATAGAAATAAGTAAGCCACAAACAGTCAAAACTGGGTTTGCAACTCTACAGTTGATGGGAATGGCCACAGTCTTGTCATTGTTAATTGAAATGTTATTAGGCCTGAAAAAGTCACTAGCAATATCCAGAATATATTGAGTAGTAGTCCAGCTGCTACCAACCCAAATTGTATTATTAACAAAAGCACCAGCAGCCAGAAATGATAACAGCTCACTCTGAGATTCCACGCGGCTGGTTCTGACAACAAAATGAGAAATCAACCTGTAACCACACATACTCTCTTGTCATTTGATCTTACACAAGAGTGAATCATAAAATATATGCCAAAGAAGAGGTGAGAAAATCTCACTCTGATCCAAACCATCATGAACATGATAACCATCAGTCAATCCAAAATCCATCATCACTCTGTTAATATGGCCATTATGGATGTTACCAAAGAATCTAATAAACCTATCACACATCTTGATCCTGACCAGACTCCTCCTAAGATGCTTCCAACCAACAGAATCATAAGCCTTCCACATATTTTGCAACACCAGCCACAATTTCTGGTTCTTCTCTAAGGCATCCTCAATTACAGAACTGATAGCAAAAATGGGTAATTGCGTAATTGTATCTTTCAAAACAGAAAAATTGTCCTCACAAAGAACATTAAAAGCACTACAAGCTGAAGAGATCCAGTCCGAAAGAATCTTGAAAAGTATTTTGCGAGCTGTTTCAATCAGAGCAATGGGACAAATATTTGTAAGAACACTCTCCCACTTATAAGGTTTAAGAATCATTGAAACCCAAGCCTCCCTTCAAGGACCAGGTATTGCCTCACTAACTAAGCAAAAGTTCAAGAGTACCAAAAGCATATCTAAAACTGACTTATCACAATGTTTCTAAAATTCATTAAGTATACCAGAAAGACCAGCTGCTTTCCCCTTGGGCAAATTGAAAATAACCCCAAACATTTCATCAAAACTAATTGAGCACATAATGTTGGTAAAGGCACCATTAAAGACATGATCCAAAGGCTGGAATTGTCATTTCCAATTACTAGAAATGTCAGGCACCACTACACACTTCTGAGTCCAACTCTCCATAATCACATCCATCTTAGATTTAACCAACTCAGGCTCTAAGACCAAATCCTCACCCACAATCAGATAATCCAATACCACCTTCCAAAATGGCCTCTCCAAAACACTCCAGATAGTATGACCCTTGTCTACCTCAAAACTCTCCATCCTCCTCTCAATAGCCTGTCTTATATGAGAAGCTTTGGCATGTTTAGATTCTCTCAATTTAACAGAGCAGTAAAACTTTCTAGTCTTAGCCAGCTCAGAATAGACAGCATCAAAACCGGAGCCAGCAAAAAATAAAGACTTCACTGAAGAAGCACCCACAGAATCAAGTCTGTCCCAAGTATCCAACAAAAAAGCAAAGTCTTCACCAGAAACTAGATGAGAAGCTTTAACCAGTTTAGACACAAGTAGCTCCAGTTTATGAAATCTGGAAGACACTTTATTAAAAACACTATCAAAGCACTTAAATCATTTTCTTCTGAAAGTTCCATCAGCCAAAAGAACCAAAACTTTGTGAACAATATTTCACATTGCATCCAAATCCAAATACCACTTAGCCACAACAAAAGCATCTGAGAATATACAAGTGTTAACAGCTGTGGCCTCTCCAAATTCAGACCACTTAAACTCATTGACATTTTTGATATCATACTTCCAATGATCCTTATTTGCTTGCTTGCGTTTTAAATTTAACCAGACATCAAGCAGGCCATTCAAGCCCACAAAAACAGAAACAGCCCTGTGATTAGTGTTGAAAAAGTCCTCAACACTAGCTATACTGCAATCCACCACCACACCAACCAAATTAAAAGAGATAAAAACATAATCAATTGTTTTATTGACACCACAAGAGTTGCACCAAGTCAGTGTCTTCACAAATGAGCTTCTACACAGAAAGTTGACCAGGCCCAACTCAAAACATTTTCTGAAGCTGGCACATCTATGAGAACCATTCTTGTTGAAATCACCACCAAGAACAACAAAAGAAGATTCATTAACAGCCTTTGCAATTAAAAAATTAATCTCGCCAGCCTGAAAAAATCAAACAGCTGACGAGACACTAGTGTAAAGCCCCAAAATAGAAACTGAGAGTTTGTTTCTGAAAAGAAGTCTGATACACAGAAGTCAAACCGGAACCTTAGAAACCTTACAAACATGCTTAACCAAAGAACTGTTCAACACAATTGTGATGCCAGCACCAACATAGCCAGAATTCAAACCAGAAGAGAACATGTGAACACCGTCAAACTTGTTAGCCAACCACAGATAAGTCTTATTTCTCAACTTCATCTCCATAAAAATCAAAATCAAATTGTTCATATCTTTGTGTTATTAAACAATATCGTTCTGTTTGGCAGGATTGTTCATATCTCTAATGTTACACATGGCAATTTTCCAGATAAAGATTGGTCATTGAGAAGAGAGTTAAGGAAGCACACTGTCAGCCAGAACCAAACCATCAAAGTGAGCAGACAAGCTTAGAACAGAGGCTGAAAGACCCTCCAACATAGTTTCTAGCTTGATTACTTGGGAGGACACAGACAGATCCACAAGCATAGCAGTTTTGCCATAAGTGGCTTCACCCGAGCTCTCTCTCATTATTATATCACCCACCTGATCCTGTGATGGGAAGATTACTGGCAGCTGACATCCAGGGCTAGGCTGGGAAACTGCCAGCGTGAATGAATCCAACTTCTTAGCCAACTTACCAATTTGTTCTGTGAAGCTGACAAGACTGTTTTTAATAGTAACCAACTGTTTTTCCAAATTATTCACCACAGGAGGGAGAGGTTTACCAATACCAATAGAACCAAGTTGGGAATCATATCCACAAGATGTGTTTGAAGAAGGAGAGCCAACTACCAAAGCCCAAATCTTACCACCAAAAGCCATAGGATGGGAAACGGGTGCAGACTTTTTCTCATAAATCTTTGTCAATCTAAACTGATCCTGAGCCGAGAGAGGGGTTCTCTTGCTCTTAGGACCTAAAGACTCACCATTCAACTTACAAACCAAAGATGTATGACCAAGAGAATTGCAAGAGAAACACAAGACAGTAGACAAACACGACTAGTGGAGATGTACACCTTTTATAATAGGCATATTAGCTATAGCCTGCAATAAGACATCCTCAGACCCAAAACCCACAGAAGTGCAGTGTCACAAGTGTAGTCAACAGGATTGCGATCAATGATGCATGTTTTCTCACCCACCAAATCCAAAAAATCTCACAGATTATAAGCATTTGTACCCACGGGAAGAGTGTAAAGCAATGCCCTAAATCTGTCTCTAGAATTCCATGTTTGTTTATCCACATCAGCTCTGGCCACACAAACTGCATCTTTCTCAATAAGAATAGACTATTTGTTTACCAAGAGATCAGCCTGATTTTGATTTTTCATCTCGACAATTGCTTTCTGCCACAATTCCACCAACTGCATTCTGATCTTCTTAATAATCCCAAATTCAGACACAGCTGTGCACACAGCCTCTATTAATGTTCCCACAGAAATTTTTTTTAACACAATATCCCGATTTGTATGAATATTGCCAGGGCGCTTGAGATTAGTGTTTACCACAATACCACAATCATTTGCCAACTTCTCAGCAGCTATCATTGCCTTTTCTGAAGTGAAAGTTGCATAAATAATTCTACCAAATTTTGAAGAGGTAGAAGCCCTCCCAAAACCATTCACACTTGAAAAAATTTTCCTGATAAAACTTAATTTTTCCTGAGAAGATTTCCCAATGACAGTCACAAGATCAATATTTAAAGCAAAGAATTTTCGAACAGGCACTTGCATGGACAGTTTGATAGGTAGAGGAGGTGAGAGAAGAAAGAAATCATCTAACACATCATCATCTGTATTGACAGTACCATAATCAATTACACCCAGAGGCTTCTCTAACACCTTTTTGGTTTTTACATGCAAACTCTTTGGCATTTGATTAGGATCCTCTTCCATGAAAGCACCACTCTCACCATAGTCAACACTGGTTTCTTCAACTAAGCATTCCTCCTCCATGTCAATACTCTCAGACTCAGTAGTGTTACCTGTTTTAGAACTTCATGAACGAGCACCAAGAGCTTTAGCAGCAACCCTTTTATTATCAATACTCTCTGCCAATACACCTTCCTTCTTCTTCTTATTCAATGCAACCACCTTGAAACCACTCTCAGAACCAGAAACTTTAATAGTCTTTTTCATAACAGCAATAACAGAGCCAACAGTGGTCTCGTAATCAAAGAACAGTTTTGATTTATCATACTGAATGGTAAAAAACTTCTTTTGAAAAAACTTTTGACTCTTTTTTGGGAATTTTGGACGAAGGAGAGAAAGAGGTTTTTTTTATCCCCTATTATTCAAATTAATAAGATTTAAACAAAAAGATAAGTTTAGTTACCTAGATTTAAAACATAAAATAGGATATATATTGGAATCTATAAGTTTTAAAAATATCATATTTTTAATCATTTTTTTTAATTTATTATCACTTTCACAATTTGACAAAACAGCATTATTATTAAAAGTTAAACTGTTTTTTCTTTTTTTTTTAATTTAATTAAAGCCATATTTGTTTACAAAGTATTATGATAGGGGTCTTATAAGACAATTGGAAAATTTTTCAGTATTTTGTATAATATAGCAATTTAAATTTGTTCATAGTTAAACCTATTTAGTATAATAAATAAGGTTTAAAAAATTGATTTGTTTCTTCTATGAGAACATAGAAGAAACAACATAAATAAGAACTCATCTTTAAACAAATAATTTTCTAAATATATTATTAAATAAATCTTTAAAGAGACTCTCTTTGAATAATCATTTATTTACTTTTTATTCTTTTTTATTCATTGTTCTTTATTCACATTATGGAATACAAAAAAATTAATAAATATTATCCATATGTTCATGATTACAACAAATGTAAATAGTTTTAAAGAAGTATTAAAAATAATAAAGATTATAATTTATGTATGGCATGCTGGTTTATATTTTTTGAAAAACTTTATACAGACTTTTCAAGTGGTAATAAAGTAGTTGATAAGATAATTAAAAATCCAAATAATAATAATCGTGTATTCAATTACTATGAATGAATTTCATAGGAGCATTTGTCAAATATTAATAAAATTGCTTAAGAAGGGTTTAGTATAATTTATAAAGCAACCTTAATTTATAGATTACTTGATCTTTAGAATATAAAACATCATGGTGAAATGGAATATAAAAAAGAAAAAATAGGCACAGAAGTAGCAATAAAAATTATAAAAACAAACAGTGAAGAATTGTTTAAAAAGATAAACAAAATATTATTATTTATATTTATATATAAAATTAATTCATATTTATCTATTATTTATTTATTTATTTACTTTTATATATTGTGTTAATAGTTAAATATTCAAAGTGGTATATTTGTTAAGTATATATTTAAGTTATATCTTTTTAATATTGGGGATTATATAAAATCCTGAAACATTTAAGTATAGAATTGTGATAGAGTTTGCTAAGCATAGAGACATGTGAAAATATTTATCAACAAATTTCTATTCTACAGGTTGAAAATATAAATTAATAATCACATTTTATATAGCTTATGGACTTTTTTCAATTCATAATTCCAGTATGGTTTATCATAACTTACACTCGGACAATATCTTACAACATAATGAACAATAGGTAGATATTGGAAACTTCAGATTATGTCAACCTATAAACAATAAAGCAACAACAACAGAGAAAAAAATAATATATAGAGTGATTTCATATATTCTATCAGAAGTTTTAAGAGGAGAAAAATTTACAACAGCTGGTAATATTTATAGTTATAAAATGTTATTATGAGAATTAGCAACAGGAAAGTCTTCTTTTCATAATTGCTTTTATGACACCATTCTTATAATAGCTATTTTAAATAGTTAAAGATCTGAAATTACCTTCTTACTTATTTCACCTTGTATTGCTAAAATAATTGTAAAATGTTAGAATATTAATCTTGAGAATTGTCCTACTGCAATAGAAGTTTACAAGAAGTTGAAGGAATTTAGTGACACAAATTCCAAGTTTTTAAAATTAGATAAATACGTAAAAAAAATTCTAAAAAACAACTTGACAACAAAATTTTTAAGAAAATTTTCAAAATATATTGAAATCTTTAAAATAACCAAGAAACGCAATGAGATAACAAAACCTTCAACAATAAAGATAAACATTCATTCAGGAGCATTTTATACAAATTATCTTTTAACTGCACAAATAGTTGATTTTTCAAAAGGTTAGTTTATCTATTTTTTGTATTGATTAATTCATTGATTTAATTATTATACAATAGATTAATAATTTACTTTAATCTACTTTATTTCTTAAAAGAATTAGTTTACTTGCCTGAAAGTAAGAAATTACATCTATCATTAATCATTAATCATTAATAAAATTTATCCTTTTATTTAATGCTTATTTCTTTTATTATTTATTATATTTAGACAGTTCTTCATAGATATAGAAAGTAATTTCTTAAAGATGGAATTTGTATATTATTTATATTGTTTCTCTATGTTAACAAATCACCTAAATTAAAGTTAATCATAAATTTCTATTAATTGGTGAATAATTTATCTCCCTAAACTTTCAGATCATTCAAAATTTCTTATTATTTTTTAAAAACACAAGTACTTAATTAAAAATAAATTAAATTTGAATATTACATTTTTTAAGTTGTCAATAAATAAAATTGTTGAAATAACATAAATAAATAATGGTAAGTCAATTATATATTTTATTGGAATTTAAAATGGTAAATAAAATTTATTTTATCAATTTATGCAAATATGTTATTTTGTAACATTTTTGAAAAATTATATTTTCAAAAAAAAAAAATATTGAAAATGCCCATTTGGTTTTTTAAAGTAATAAATTTTTTTATATTAAACTTAAAAATTTTATTATTTTTTATTTAATTGATTTCTTAATATAAAGGTAAAAAAATAACTATAATTTACCTAAGATAAATCAGTACTCAAAAGTTTAATCTAATAAAGAAAATTTAAAAAAAGAAATAGCTTGTACTAAAAATTTATCAATTATTAATAAAACTTTCACATCTAAATCATAATATAATTTGTAAAAAATACCAATTTTTAGGAATAATTCAAGAATAATCTTTATAATAATTTGATAAATCAACAAAAATATGTATTTAAAATATTTCAGATAATATAATTATTATTTTAAAACATAATAAATCTTTATCTAAAATAATTCTTTATGAAAAGATCAAATTTAATATATAGAGTTCAACATAATTATTTATTTAGTACAATTTTAATTTATTAAGAATCATCTAAATATAATAAATAGTAAAAAATTATATTTACATATTTATATTTTAACTTTCTAAAATACTTCATACCTTTTAAAGGAGAAACAAAAGGTTTTTGAATATCTAAACT
>JAAOMT010000769.1:25179-36601 GCA_016748015.1 Geosiphon pyriformis | reverse complement strand
TTTAATCATTTATAATAATTGCAAACATTTTTTTAATAACAAAGATTTTAATTATTATTTTATTTTTGTATTTTATTTTAAAATAATTTATATATCATATTAATGAAATTATTTTTAAAATGATCCAAGTTTTTAATTTGGGTTTAAAATATAAAATATAAAATCTTAATTGTAATAAATACAATCATTAAAATAAAAAATTAAATTATTAAAAAATTTTGACCAAACTCTAATGGTTTTTTTATACTAACTTTTTAGCCAAAAATAAATATGAAATTTTTTACTTAAAAAAATTTATAATAAATTTTTCTATTTTTAAACCAATTTAGATTTTTAAATATAGTAAGTAAATTAAATGTGCATTTATTTAATACCAACTATTTATTATTTAAAAAACAAAAACTTTCAAGAAAATGTATACATTAATTAATGCGAACTTCATTTTATAAAATGAGAAATTCTATACATATTTTTCAAATGTCATTTTATTTTAATTTTTATGATTTTTATAAATTTGGTGAATTGCTATAATTAAAATGAAAGAAACTGGTTAACTAATCGGCAAATATGTTGAAACTCCAAATAGATAATCCGATAAAAACAAAAGTTTTTTTTCTCTTGAAAATAGAAAAGCTAAAAATTCTAAACTTAGGAAAAATGTAGCTTGATGGTTTCAGGTTGTGTACCCATATTAAGTATAGTGATATTCAGAGGGGAGTATTCTAATAATTAAGAAGCTTACAGCTTAATATGTCCAGAAAAAAATTAGCCTTGAAAGAAAATCCTTAACCATTAAGAATTTTCATTTTTCACAAACATTGGCATCGATAAATTTATGTCATTTAAATTAAAATTCGTGCAAATCATTTTCTTATAAATATTATTGACATTTAAATACTTTTTCCGTTAAACAATTATAGTTAAACACATTGCAAAAAATATTTTCTTTTCAATATCAATTATTTAAATCATTTTTAATAGATGGTTTGTGTAATTATTATAATAAAGTAAAAGAATGTTTTAAAAAAAAATGAATTGTAAAATAAGCGCGTTTTCAATATTTATTCATAGATTATTTTTGGAAATTAAAATAATTATGTATCTTAAAACTGCTGGTAAAATATTCTTAGTTATATTTAAATTATTTGGGTAAGTTTCTTTTAAAAGATAATTATTCAAATAGTCAACCTAAATATTTTATTAACATAAAAATAATTATTAATTGAGAATTTTGTGTGTTAGCAAGAGTTTGTTTTTGCTCAATTTCCTAAAATTAATGTTCATATTACAATTTAAAGATTCGCAAAATAATCTATAATAAATGTTTTTAGATTTATCCTTAGAAAATAATTTTAAAAAAGCTTAATATTAAAATATGTCATGCAATATGCAATTAACGAGAAAGTAATAAAATAAACCAATTAATATATTCAGTTTTATTTTTTATATGTTAGTGCCAATATTTTTTGAAAAATGTTAATGCATAAAGATTTTAAAATAAATTTTATTTAATCGATTAATAAGTAAAAATAAGTGTCTTATTTTTATAAAAATTAATTAAATATTGACATATGTTGATGGTTTTGTTTAATGCCATCTATGATTGAGAGTAATTAAAATAAACAATGTTCTTGATCGACCAATGCAGTCCTTTTTATTGGCTCGAACTAAAGTATCATGTATTTTTATCTTCAAGATCTAATTGGTGAGAACTTTGTAGCATCATCCAATATATAATAGAAAAAATAATATCATCCGAGTCACGTTTCACGCTTTATTTTAAGCATAAATTTTCTTTGGTTTTAGAAATCAAGTTTACGCTTATATTCTTATCAGTTATAGAAATATGGCAAAGACAGATAAACTTTATTTCATTAACTTTCACGTTGACTTATAATGATATTTGATTTCTCGTTTAACATTTATCATAAACCTTATATCTTCGAGGAGTCAAATTTATCTTTCATAAGCCACAACACAAAGAAAAATGTTTTTAGGAGGCCAATAATCATTTACCTTTACTCTTCCTCTGATTCTTCTACAAGTCCTTCAACGTGCAACTGGGCACTTGGCCAAAGTCCTGGCTCTTCTTTAATCGTTTTTTGGCTATCTGGGTGATGGATGGTACGAGGGTATGGAGAAACAAGCAAGAAATCAAAGGTATGAACATAATTATTCGGTGGCGATGAGGGGGATGTAGAAGTCAATTCCGTTCGAAGATGATACGTGTCGACAAAAGTATAAATGGCCTGTTGAAAAAATGCAATGAGTGACGTTTTTGAATTTTTAAAAATGTGTCATTTCATCACACAGCATCAACCTCAACGGATTCGTTTCCTCTGAAGTTCCGTATAAGTCTCTCCCCATTACGAAGTTTGAATACCAGCCTAGCAATATTCTTTTCACTTGTGATGGGTTCATCAGGCAATTGATTTAAAGCCCATCTTCTCCAAATTTCTTTCTTTTCGGACAACGATTTAAACTCTGCTTCTTTTTTTCGAGCATGCTCTTCTGCTAATCTTTGTGCTTCTGCAGTTTCACGCGCTTTCCTTTCTTTTTCTTGATCAGCCTGCAATGATGCAAGGTATGCATAATCTTGTTGTTCTCGAATCTGCCGAGCAGAATCTCTTTCTGTGCGCTCGTTTCGAATGAGTTGCAGCCCCGAATCATGTAGATTAATTTGATTGGTAAGATGTGCGATCAGTGTGTCGGGCGTTGAAAATCCTTTTTTTTTTTCAGGGCAAAGATGAAACTGAAGTTGAATTGCCCAAATGATAAAAACTCAAAATATGTCCTGATTACCTTCGATACGATCGACAAGTACCATCTTCCCACTTACTCCTGTACCAGACTGAGGTGTTTGGAGTACAATAATACCTGCAAAAGGATAAGTAGTAGCCTCTAATTTGTTATTCACTATGTAAAACCGAGCCAGTCAGCATTTTCAAGATTTACAAGAAAAGTGAGTTTAAAAATAATGACAAGATTTTCCTGCATACCTGTATACGCTTCGGCATCTTTGATATTTCCTGCCCACACCAATACATTATTCTCGCGCAGAAATGATATTAGGATTTGTGAAGTTAATGTCTCGCTGTTAAAGTAATTCTGTTGATTGAGTAATAGCTCAGACAATCCAATGAAAATCCACCATGTATTTCCTTCGCTCACTTATTGAATTTCTCTGTGTTGTCATGTTCGTCCGTTTGCAGTATCACCATCAAAAACCGTAATTCACTTTTAGCTTGTTCTAAAGCCTAATTTAAAGTTAATTTTATGAATTACCTTTTAGAAAAAAATAAAACTGTAAAAATTTTGCACCTGTAAGTAGCCACCTTCAAAAAAATCAGGGTGTAGAGTTCCATACTTTTCCTCAAAATCTCTTTTAAACTGAGCTGCCGCGGCGCGTGGCTCCTGAGCTCGCAACCGTTGCGACTGGTTGTTGGCTATAGCAGCTTGTGAGGTGAATGGATAAAGAATCGCTGTCAAAATAGACCTAAAAAGATTTACGCAAGCCGTCACAATCGTAAAGAAAACCATCCCGCGAAATGCAGAAATCTATGTAAAAAGTCTCGAGTTTTTCTAGACCCCTGTAGATAAAATAACTTCGTTAAACTGCTTAAAACGTGTGCGGCACGAGAACTGTATCAATTATAAAAACGAATAGCTGAATTGGTGAAGGAGCGTGTGATAGTTATAAAGCTTAGCAAAGCCTTTCCAATTCAAGGTCGATGGCGGGTGGGAGAATCCTAAGGAGCAGATACATATACAGCTACCGTAAGGAACTTGGCGGTGATGCCACATGATGATATCATTTATGTCAATCACATGGAACTCCTTGATTGGATTTGCCTTAATCATTTGCTAGTCAGCAAAAAAAACCAATTTTTATTATTGTTATTACTTCCTAATGACGTTGCGCTTTATTTAGAGAGTGACCAAATTGACGCCCCAAAACTTCTTTTATTAACGGCCAATCTCGGGTTTAAACAAAACCACATTTTCAATAAAACCAATGTACGCGTAACAACAACTTATGAATTCTTGTGACTAGAAAACGAACGAATATTTTAACAAGTGCTCGCTTTTAATTTTTTTAGATGGTAATTCCAGACCATAGTAAGCTCGCACCAGTGGCTTCTCTTATAAACCGTTTTGAAGACGGTACTGACCAAACTCACCCTGCCCCAAGACCTCGCAGCCCTGGTAAAATAAATCTTGCGCCTGGTCAGTTTGACCAACCGAACACAACGGTAAATATAACGAAAGAGGGACAGGCATGGGTTGATAGAAGGACGAGTGTGAGTTCAGGCCACGAGGTTGAAAATACCACTGCTGCTATAAATTTCGACAATTTAAATGGAAACGGAGCAACACACAAAGAGCTCACTCCAGAGCTGGAAATTACTTCAATTGAGATTCAGCTTCCTGAAATAATCGAGAAAAAACTAGAATCAAGTGAAGACAGTGAAACCACCTTTAATACATCCGAACAGGTCCTTGTTGCAGATCATATAGAAATTGTAAAGGTATCTGAAGAGTCACTCATTCTTCCCGAAGAGCCATCCAACAGAACTGAAATCAAAATTGAAGAACAAACCAACGAGGCCGAAATTGAAAATGATGAACAAGCTAATGAGGCTGCTGAATCTGAACTTAAGCCTTCTGCAGCCCCTGTAAAAGAATCCAGCAAGCCATCAAGCGCAGTAGAAGTTAAGAAAGTTGGAAAAAAACCTCCGAATCCCGTCCCAACTGTGAAGAAACCGCCCACAACGACTGGCCTAAAGTCATCATCCAATTCTTCAGCTACTTCTGGTAATCGTGTAACTGCAACTCATGCCAAAAAATCGAGCACTTCTTCCACAGGCTCACAAAGTTCAACTAAGACGCCTTCAATATCTTCTCGCGCTAAGTCCCCAAGCAGTGCTAAAACTGTAACAACTGTCACTTCATCAGCTACTGTCAGCAAGACAAGTTCAGCCACTTTAAACAAGACAACCGCTTCAACTCGTCCTGCGACTCATTCACGTACTACTTCGGCTGATAAAACTAAAACTTCAACTTCTGGCGCCTTCGTTGATAAGAGTAAGTCATCCTCAGCTGGGGAAGCCGAAAAACCAAAACCCACCAGTAAAACTGGTACAACGCGTCCTGTTCCTAAAGTTTCTGCTCCAAAGTCAGGAACATCTGCCACCAAACCTACCGTCGGCTTAACTGGTGAGCGAAGGCCCAAGACAGTCACCCATGCATCCAACGTCTTAAGAGCTGGTCCCACTCAATCCAAAACCTCAACCATTAAAAAAGAAGCACCCAAAACCGAGGTCAAAAAGTCAACGCCATTGACCAAGACCTTGCCTAAGAAGTCAAATTTAGACCAAGCCAAAGATGCGAAAACTAAAGCTAAACCAATAGTTAAGATCGCTGCTAATGACGAGTCTGAGGGTTCATTAAAACCAGCATTCGATGATGACCCATCTCATGATAATGATTTACATGGTAAAGACTCGGAAAATGAAGAAAAAACTTCCCAAACCTCGCATGAAAAAGATTCTGTTGTAGACCCCGGGGAAGCCCACGAGGAAGAGTTCCATGAGCATGCTTTGGATGAAGATTTTCATGCTTCTCATGAAGTCGGTAATCCTCATCTTTCGGCCGTTAATTCAGATGTCGACCCTCATGAAGTTCAAGAAACAGTTTCTGGTAATGAGAGTCATGAAGATCAGTATGTTTCTGATACAGAAACTCATGGAACTCAAGAAATTGATGACGCTTCTGATTATGAAATTCATAAGCAATCTGAGCTTATTTCAGAAAACCAAGCATATGAAGAGGAAACCCCTACACAAGTTAATGCTATGGCATTCTAGAATAAGAACGGTCTTGAAGGGATGACAGGCAGCTTATTTCAATGTTAATAATTTCTCAATTTGTATATTATTTGTGTGTATTGGGGTTTTAAGTTGTGGTCGCAATTTCAATAAGTCAAGATTGGCATTTTTTGCTGTAGTCGGTTCCTTTCAAACCTTAGCTGATGTCTTTGATATCTTGTCTATCAATAGGCTTACAATACTTTTCGTTTATGTGGTTATATTTCTCATAGCTATTAGGAAATGGATATATCTTATCAACGCCTCAGATACCACTTTTTTCTTGTGCCAGTCGTGTAGCTAAAATTCGCAAAATGGCTTAACTATTAGGCATACTATTATCAATTCATATTATTGTACATCGCAAATTGGCAAAACAGTGATTTATATTATCAGCCATTTGAAGTCAAAAATGTTAAATATAATGAGAAAGTAAAATTCGTTCAAAAAAAATCTATGGAATCAATGCTAGTGATAACTAGAATGAAAAGCACATTCGAATTTATTATGAATGTAGATAGCTCAACCATAATAAGCACTTTTTTACCATGTGTGGCTTTTAATCATTGGTCATAACTAGTAACAGTTGACTTCTGCTTTGCTACTTTTCTTCTGGGACATCCTCCTCCCCTACCTCGATACCGAGCAAAGCAGCTTTCTTGTCTGCGACACGTTGAGCCCGACGCTCACGCGCTGCTTTTGTCTTTTGACGATGTGCTTCAGCTTGATCACTGTTCCAAGTAACACAAAATTAGTAAGCTTCAAAAGCTTGGGAAATTAAATGGAATGATTAAAAGATACATACGCGAGAAGTTTAGTACGGGCTTTTTCGGCCTTGGCTTTATGAATGTATTCCATTAGTACACGCTTATTTTTGAAAACATTACCTTTGGCCTTCATATACAACTGATGATATCTAAGGGGGAATTTATAAAATTATTATTCTTTACTAAGCTATTTAGTTTAATTTAAAAACAAGGTTGATGTGAATCTTACAAATGCTTATCAATCTTTCCAGACTCTCGATATTTTCTCAACAAACGTCTCAAGACCCGCTGTCTCCTCATCCATAAAACAGCATGAGGCATACGTGCGTTCGCAGTACCTTTTCTCTTACCGGGGCCAGTATGACGACCTTTACGCTTGGCCTCTAACTTTTCCCGAACTCGAAACCGCGAATGGATGACTTGAGGTTTTTTGATTATGAAACCATCCTTTACAAGTTTACGGATGTTTTGGCCTGGGGAAACCAATATAAGAGAATAATTAATATGTCCAACCATTTTTTTAGCTTGACCGACTAGTTGAACAATGGCAATCAAAAGATTTTGCCAGGAAGTAAATATTTAACTCACGAGAGTTTGCGTTTGAAATTTCATTCACTTCATTCGGATCAAGCCAAACTTTTCTCTTGCCACAGCTTAGCACGCTGGCTGCCAATCTTTTCTGGCTCCTGAGGTTCGGCCTTGTTCAAAACCAGAACATAAAAAGCGTATTGACTTAACCAATTTCTCAACGTAGAAAGGAAGCAGTGCTGTTCCTTTAAAATATAACAGATTCTTGCCAGTAGAAATTTAAAACGATGACTAGCTCACTTACATTGGAATTCAAGCGATTTGCCGGTTTTGTAGAGAATGAACAGCCTAAAGAGAAAACGAAAATGATTTTTTAATACCCGTGATTCCTAAAGTTTCATGATTGGTCGATTAATATTTTTGTGATGTTGAAAAAATTTTGTGGGAATCACAATCTCACTTATCAGTTAATAATGAATAGTAAATGATTTGAAGATAAATCGGATGTGGATATTAAACCAGTCATAACGAGGAAGCTCTATTCATCCTCTATTACGAATAGGCTTCCCGCCTTCAATGAAGATGACAAAATAACCCATTAATTGTACATGGAATTACCGCATTCAATATCACATTCAAATTTTGCAGTTTCTATGCTATTTAGTCAAGATTCTTCAATCAAGTGAAAATACTCTTATGAGGATTTCTTTTAATTAATCATCAGCTTTATGACTATGGAATAGTAGCGCCGATAGCTGATAGGCTGATGTACTGTTGCACATCTAATTTAATGGTCACTGCAAAAACGTTGTCAACCCTGTCTCTTAATCAATACTTTCTTCGGGTTATGTATGATCACTGTAAGTAAAACTTTTCTTGCTTCCTATTGTAAGGTGGACTCTCGTTTACGAGTTAAGCAAGAGCATCTCAGTTTCTCGGTGATGTTATGAACAGTTTCATTTTGACTTAATTCCACTCTAATTGAACCTTCCTGCCATCCGAAGTAGTTTCCTCAATTTACTCTGCTGTACAGGACGTACCGTTGATTTTAGCTCCGCAATTTTCTTCGCTCAAGCCGGTTAGTTTTCATAAAAGGTGCTAAATTGCACTTTCAAAACCTTCAATTTAATTCTTTTGGTCTATTAGGTGACGCTCCCACCAGAGTTGAAAACCATTCTTGGTGATCTACAACCAGTCGTGAGTCATTGTCAATTGACTTTATGGAATCAGATTCTTGATTTAGAGTCTGACTGGATATCTTAAACATTTTAAAGCAATCCTATGATTTTCGCCTTGAAAGGTATGTTATCACCCAGTTAGAGCGTGAACGGCTTGAAGCCGTTTCATTATCCGCCACACGCGCAGAACAAGTAAGAGCTTTGCAAGAGGAACGTATTCACAAACAGAAGTTGGAGGCTCGCAAAATTGCCCCTGGTTATCTTGACACAAATTGCCGAATTCTCACACCAATTCCAGCTTCGAATTCAATTCACCGGCTTAACAACCCAATTGAGAATAATTACAATATCGTAAAGAACATAGCGAAAGATGGGGAAAATGGGTATTCAGCATCTGATGATTTGCCCAATCATGTTATTGAGCGCTTAAAATTAAAAGAGGTAGACGCAACGGAGGTATTAATCGAATTTTACTTGGTTTGTCATTTCCCTTATTCTTTGATAAGCAATTTGTAATAAAAATATTATTTTCTAGGGGAAATCTTCACAAGAACTGCTTTACAACGAGTTCGAGCAAGATTCATCTTTAAATCCATGGGATTCAAAAACTTTTGAAAATGATTTCCCGGTTGTGCAAGAGAGTTTAATTGGACCCAAACTTATATCGATACCAATGAACCCCCTTGATATTGCTAAGCCAGCTAATGGAAACAGCCATAAAATTATGATTCCACACTCTTCCAATATTGAAATACGATCGAGTATCCCTCAACAACAGATACCGTCACACCAAAGTTATGCAGGAACCACACTATCACCTGTAGTCTATAACCCACCCTCTCATATCCATCCAAATAAAGCCGTGCCTTATTCTAATTCAACACCTAACTTGAAAACAATCAGCAATCCTTCCAGCCCTAGCTCATCATTACAATTACAGTCCCCTTTACACTATCTTCCTTCCTCGAACTCATTATCTTCATCATCCACACGAACAATTGTACGTGGCCGTAGTGCTTCTCATTCTTCCTACACCTTACCACCCCCTAGTAGGCCACCAAAGGAAGAATTACCAAAATCAAGGTCAACAACACCCATACCTAGTGTGATTAATGATCATTCAGAAAGTTTTGAAGATAAGGAAGATTCTGAAGTATTGAAACAGCTTACCTTAAACATGGGATTTTCAAGGGAAGAAGCGATTGATGCCCTGGAAAAATATGATTATAATTTAGAGAAAGCAACCAATTACTTGTTAGATAATGTTGGATAATTATAGGATAAATTTCCATGTAAATTATTGGGATTATACTATTATGATGATGATGATTATTATTATTATTATTATTATTATTATTATATGCCTTATTGAATGTAGCCTTATCCAACATTTTCTTGTTAGGGTAATATGAATTTTTAATTGGTCAATTTGATTTGTTCTCTAGGAGGCGAAATAATAAAGCATCAATTTTGTTATAACTTTTATTATCACTCTGATTAATGAAATGATTTTATAAACGAACAATAGGAAGCCCAAAGTATAAAAATTTATCATCCACCCCATATGCCTCAGATTCTAGTTCTTATCTTTATAAAACCGAATGAAAACATTTGTGATTGGAATATTATCGAGGTTTTCGTCTGGTTAATATTATGGGTAAATATTGATAAGCCAAAAATCTTTCATATATGGAACAACAGTAAACATGATGTCACAAGAAATTATTGAGGCGTAATTGAACTCTAATTTATATATATTCGTCCTTTTTTTATATTTTTTATAAAAAAAAAATTAATTTCAATATAAGACAAAACAATTATAATTCTTAATAAAAAAAGAATTGCAATCATTCCCACAAATTAAAATTTTTAAACAAATAAATGTTTTTTATTGAAACAGGTTAATTAAAATAATAGTTATTAAAATTTTAATCAAAAACTCTGTGTAAATAAAAAGTAATAATATCTTTATAAAATAAAATAAAATAAAAACAGCTTGATTTATATCAAATAATTAGATAAAATAATTTTAAATATAAAAAAAATACACAATAATTAAATATGTAAATTTATTTTTCATACAAAAACCATTATATAAAATTTCAAAATTAAATATCATAAAAATAATGTGCGCGATGAGCATAAGGAAACCCCTTGAGATAGTGTAGTGTAGCGTTGATTCATAAATAGTCAATGGTTGGGCTTCACTCATGTATGCATGATAAAAAAAATATTATTGTTTAAAAATATTTATTTATTAAAATTTAAATACTTACTGTATTATTTTATTTGCATAATATTTGCTTTTTAGTAAATTTTTTCGAAAACTAGTTGTTTAAAAAAACTTTATAATTAAAAAGAACCTCTTTTTAAAATTCAATTAAAATACTTGATAATATTGCCAAATTATAATAATTATTCAAATACTTTTCAAGTTATTTTATAAAGCATTTTTTAAATTTTGGTCAAACAAAAATATTAAAACTATTATTGAATTTATAATTTATAAAAATTTTTAATTTTTGAAATTTATTATGATTGAATTTTATATATAAAAATATTTAATCAAAATTATAATATAATAATAAACATTTTAAAAAAAAGATTTTTTTCACAATTTAAAATATTTTGTTTTATAAAGTCAAAAAATATTTTATTAGTAACTTAAAAAATAAAACATTTCAACTAAGTTTTTGCATCAAGAATTTACATTTAAAATAAATAGTTAGTATTAAATAAATGCACATTTAATTTAGTTACTATATTTAAAAATAGAAAAATTTATTATAAATTTTTAAGTAAAAAATTTCATATTTATTTTTGGCTAAAAATTTGGTATAAAAAAACCATTAGAGTTTGGTCAAAATTTTTTAATAATTTAATTTTTTATTTTAATGATTGTATTTATTACAATTAAGATTTTATATTTTATATTTTAAACCCAAATTAAAAACTTGGATCATTTTAAAAATAATTTCATTAATATGATATATAAATTATTTTAAAATAAAATACAAAAATAAAATAATAATTAAAATCTTTGTTATTAAAAAAATGTTTGCAATTATTATAAATGATTAAA
>JAAOMT010000769.1:4440-25109 GCA_016748015.1 Geosiphon pyriformis | reverse complement strand
ACTTAATTTGATTAATATTGATTAATATTTTTGGATTTTTATTTATAATTATTATTGTTTATTCATAATTTTGTTTTTATTTGAAATTTTTTATTCATAATAGCTTTAATATTATTAAGATTTTTTATTTAGTTAATTATTAATTTATAAAATCATTAAATTAAATAGTTTAGATATTCAAAAACCTTTTGTTTCTCCTTTAAAAGGTATGAAGTATTTTAGAAAGTTAAAATATAAATATGTAAATATAATTTTTTACTATCTATTATATTTAGATGATTCTTAATAGATTAAAATTGTACTAAATAAATAATTATGTTGAACTCTATATATTAAATTTGATCTTTTCATAAAGAATTATTTTAGATAAAGATTTATTATGTTTTAAAATAATAATTATATTATCTGAAATATTTTAAATACATATTTTTGTTGATTTATCAAATTATTATAAAAATTATTCTTGAATCATTCCTAAAAATTGGTATTTTTTACAAATTATATTATGATTTAGATGTGAAAGTTTTATCAACAATTGATAAATTTTTAGTACAAGCTATTTCTTTTTTAAATTTTCTTTATTAGATTAAACTTTCGAGTACTGATTTATCTTAGGTAAATTATAGTTATTTTTTAAGAAATCAATTAAATAAAAAAATAAAAAAAATTTTAAGTTTAATATAAAAAAATTTATTACTTTAAAAAACCAAATGGGTTTAAAAATTTACGTATTTATATATAATCTGTATCGCATTTTCAGTATTTTCTTTTTTTGAAAATATAATTTTTCAAAAATGTTACAAAATAACATATTTGCATAAATTGATAAAATAAATTTTATCTACCATTTTTAAATTCCAATAAAATATATAATTGACTTACCATTATTTATTTATGTTATTTCAATAATTTTATTTATTGACAACTTAAAAAATGTAATATTCAAATTTAATTTATTTTTAATTAAGTACTTGTGTTTTTAAAAAATAATAAGAAATTTTGAATGATCTGAAAGTTTAGGGAGGTAAATCATTCACCAATTAATAGAAATTTATGATTAACTTTAATTTAGGTGATTTGTTAACATAGAGAAACAATATAAATAATATACAAATTCCGTCTTTAAGAAATTACTTTCTACATCTATGAAGAGCCGTCTAAATATAATAGATAATGAAAGAAATAAGCGTTAAATAAAAGGATAAATTTCATTAATGATTAATGATTAATGATAGATGTAATTTCTTACTTTCAGGCAAGTAAACTAATTCTTTTAAGAAGTAAAGTAAATTAAAGTAAAATATTAATCTATTGTATAATAATTAAATCAATGAATTAATCAATACAAAAAATAGATAAACTAACCTTTTGAAAAATCAACCATTTGTGCAGTTAAAAGACGACTTGTATAAACTGCTCCTCGATGAATGTTTATCTTTGTTGTCGTCGAGGGTTTTGCTATCTCGTCGCGTTTCTTTGCTTTTTTAAGAAATTGAATATATTTTGAAAATCTTCCTAAAGGTTTTGTTGTAGAGTCGTTCTTTAACATCTCAAATACGTATTTTCTGATTCTAAAAACTCGGAATTACTGCCACTAATTTCTCCAACTTATTTACAACTTCTCTGGCAGTAGGACGATTCTCAGGATTAACATCCCAACACTTTACAATTATTTCAGCAATACAAGGTGGAATAAGTGGGGAGGTTATTTCAGGTCTTTGACCATTTAAAATAGCCATTATAAGAATGGCGTCATGAGAGCAATCATGAAAAGGAGGCTTTCCTGTTGCTAATTCCCATAATAACATGCTAAAACTATAAATATCACCAGCTGTTGTAAATTTTTCTCCTCTTAAAACTTCTGGTGGAATGTATGGAATCACTCCATATATCTTTTTTTCCTCTGTTGTTGTTGCTTTATTGTTTATAGGTTGACATAATCCGAGGTCTCCAATATCTACCCATCGTTCATTATATTGTATTATGTTGCCCGAGTGTAAGTCACGATGAACCATACCGGAGTCATGAATTGAAGAAAGTCCATAAGCTATATGACGTGCGATCATTAATTTATATTTCCAACCCGTAGAATGGAAATTTATTGATAAATATTTTCACATGTCTCCATGCTCGGCAAACTCCATCACAATTCCATACTCGAGTGTTTTAAATATTTAACTATCAACACAGTGTATAAAAGTAAATAGAAAATATACAGTAAATAAATAATAGATAAATATGAATTAATTTTATATATAGATATAAATAATAATACTTTGTTTACCTCTTTAAACAATTCTTCACTGTTTGTTTTTATAATTTTTATTGCTACTTCTGTGCCTATTCTTTCTCTTTTATATTCCATTTCACCATGATGTTTTATATTCCAGGGATCAAGTAATCTATCAATTAGGGTTGCTTTATAAATTATACCGAACCCTCCTTGAGCAATTTTATTGATATTCGACAAACGCTCCCATGGAATCCATTCATAGTAATTGAATACACGATTATCATTATTTGGATTTTTAGTTATCTCATCAACTACTTTATTGCCGCTTGAAAAGTCTTTATAATGTTTTTCAAAAAATATGAACCAGCATGCCGCACACAAATTATAATCTTTATTATTTTTAATACTCCTTTGACACCGTTTACATTCGTTGCAATCTTGAACATATGGACGATATCTATTAATTTCTTTGTATTCCATGATGTGGATAAAGAACAAAGGATAAAGAAGGATAAAAAGTGAATAAGTTATTATTCAAAGAGGGTTTCTTTAAAGGTTTATTTGATAGTACATTTAGAAAATTATTTGTTTAAAAACGAGTTCTTATTTATGTTGTTTCTTACTATGTTCGCATAGAAGAAATAAATCAATCTATTAAACCTTATTCATTATACTAAATAGGTTTAACTATGAACAAATTTAAGTTGCTATAGTACACAAAATACTGAAAAAGTTTCCTATTGTCTCATTGTATTGTTGGTTAAATAACTAGTTCAATTTCTTTGCGGAACAACAATAACAACAACAACAACAATGATAAACCAAATTAGCCTTCGTGTGGAGCATAAAAATACCATAAGATTTAATCATAAGACCCCTATCATAATACTTTGTAAACAAATGTGGCTTTAATTAAATTAAAAAGAAAAAAGAAAAAACAGTTTAACTTTCAATAATAATGCTGTTTTGTCAAATTGTGAAAGTGGTAATAAATTAAAAAAAAATGATTAAAAATGTGATATTTTTAAAACTTATAGATTCGCAAAAGCCAATATATATCCTATTTTATGTTTTAAATCTAGGTAACCAAACTTATCTTTTGTTTAAATCTTATTAATTTTGAATAATAGGGTCTTAATTGGATTAAGTTATAAAAAATACACAATTTATATTTGTGTTTAATCATTATTAATAAATACATGTATAAATTATTCAAAATTTAACCAATAACTTTACAGTTAAACTTTAAAATAATAAATATAATAGTTAAGATATCAATAGTTATAATACATTACATAAATATTAAAATTAATACTTTAATTAAAATCAGTTTAATATTTTTTGAAAAAATTATAACAGCTGTATTATTTTTATTACCAATTACCAATTATTTTTCTATTTTTGGATTTTTTTGAAAAATTAGCAACTATGATTTTAAGACCAATTACATTAATTTACACTTTATTTTTATTAACTATTTTTAATCTTTAAGTATTTTTTAAGAATAAATACTATTATTTTTTTTGGTCAATTATCTATAAATAATCAGTAAAAATTTAAATATATTGATTTTAAACCACATTAAAAATTATAAAAGCAATTTAAATCTTATTAAACAACAAGACAAAACAAAATTTTTTCTTTTTGACAATAGTATTTAAAATATATAATATAATATTTTTATTTTGTCATATTATATTTAAATATTTGAAATTTTATAATTATTTTTTGTAATTATTAAAAGTTTTTTATGTAGAATCTTTATTAAATAAGTTTACAAATCAACAATTAAGCAGTTAACAAACTTAAACTTAATGTAATTATTAGAATACTAAATTATAACAAATTTTTTTTGATCAACATTTTTAGTTAAAGTATTAATATATTATATAATATATTTAGCTTTATAAAGTACAATTTACAGAAATATATAGTTTTTTTTTACAATATATTATGCATTACCAAAAATATTGTTTAATATATTAATAAAAATTTCAGTTTTAATTATAATATATATAAATTATAAATAATATTAATAATATTTTTTTTGTTTTTATTGAATAATATTAAAAATTCTGTTTTTACCAAAATATGAATTTTACATATTATTTAATTGACAATTACAATAAATAAAATTAATAAATTAACAAAATTATAATAAAAATAATATTAATAAAAAATCTTGAATTTATATATTTTTATAATTATAATAAATTAAAATTAGATCTTTAATCGAAATGTTTTTTATAAAAAATAAATCTTTCAATACAATAAATTATTTAAATTTAATATTCTGAAAAAATGATATTTAAGTATCAAATTATAAAGTTTTATCTTTTGAAAAAAGAACTTAATTTTAATTTAGACAATTAATTTTTTGATTAAATATTTATATAAAATTTT
This sequence comes from Geosiphon pyriformis, assembly GCA_016748015.1. Lineage (NCBI taxonomy): Eukaryota > Fungi > Glomeromycota > Glomeromycetes > Archaeosporales > Geosiphonaceae > Geosiphon > Geosiphon pyriformis. The sequence continues at coordinate 20,473 of JAAOMT010000769.1, read as the reverse complement.
TATAATTTTAAAGAAGTTTCTCTGTATTTATTAGATTAAATATTAAATTTTAATAATTCTAAAAAATATTATTTTATAATAAAATCTTTTATTTATAATAAAACGTATATATTTAACAAAATAAAAAATTAAAATTATATTTATTAACAAACTAAACTATAAAATATCTAACTTTTAAGATTTATTTTGTTTTGTTTAAATTATGTTTCAATTTCATTAATTGAAAATATAACAAATCTATTTGTAAATTTGATATATTAATTTAACTTTTTTGTAATTTTTTTAGTCAATTTGTATAATTAAATTTATAGAAATATTATTTTTAAAAAGTATTGTTATGAATAAATCTTTTACTTTTTAGTTTTTATTTATTTACTTAGCCATAATTAATCATATGTATTAATTACTAATATTATTAATTAGTCATTTTATTTTTAAAACTAGTTATTACTATAATTATTAACTTGATTAATGACTTAATTATTAACTTGATTATTAAACAAATCATTAATATAATTACTAACTTAATCTTTGATTTTTTTTTAAGAATATATAAGCAAAATCTTTTAAAACTATAGAAAAACATTTATACTTAAATTATATTTAGATGAATACAATAATATATTCTTTTGTTTATTTTTTACTATTTATTTATTTATTTTTTTTTGATTTGTATAATTATTAGTTTTTATAAAGTATATTAAATAAGTATTTATTAAAAAATACAATTGCTATTACTTAAAGTAAAATTATTTATTTATCAATAAAATATCAATTACTATTTAATTTATGTTATCATTATCACTTAATTGAATTATTTTCTATTTTTTATTCTATCAATAATTTATGTTAATAATAATTAAAATTTAATTATATTAGAACAATAACTCTTGATTATAGCTATTAACAGAATACTAATTTTTTAATTTTTTTTGTTTTCTTTATTTTAGTTGTGTTTACTAAAATTGTTTAAAAAAAGCACTAAAATTATAACATCAAAAATTATTTGTTAAAAAACATTAAAACAAAGCATAAAATAAATAGTAAAAATTACTTACCAGAAAGATACATTTACCAGAATAAGTCAGTTATTATATTGAAAAATTAAATACTAAGTATTACTAATTATTTGCTATTAAATTTTTGTTTATTATACAAAAAACTTTAACCAAAACTTTTAGAATATAAAGATCTTCAAAATATATTTTTATAATTATCTATTAAGTATTAAGTTATAAATTTGTTATTTATTCTAATACTTAAATAATTATTTATCACACTAACCAAAATTTAAGATATTATTTAATATAAAATTATTTGTATAATTTCTATTATTAATTAGCATATATTATTATTTTAATTTATTACTTTTTATCTTTTTAAATTATCTAAATTTTTATTCAATTAATAATATGATTTATATAGAACACAAATATAATCAAATTATAATGATTAAATTATGCAATACACTAAACTATATAATATTCAAAATTTGCTAAAATATTAAAAAAAAAATGTTAAATTATAGAATAGTATTATAACAAGTTGTATAAAAAAAAAGCTTTTTTTTTAAGAAAATATATTTTAGTTAAAATCAATCTTTACTTAAACTTAAGTTATTTTTTTTATAAATTAATTCAAATAAAATTCAAATTAAAAAACTTAAATCTTTTAATTATTACTTAAAACTTATTTTTTTTATTAAACTTTTAAAATTAATTAATTATTAATTTTAGTAATTGTTAATAACTTCTAAGCCTAAATTTAAAATAATTTTTTTAGCACATTTTTTATTTTTTTTCTTTAGTTTATTTTTTTATATTATTTAGTAATTAAAAGTCAAAATTTTTTGTAGAAAAGTTAAATTTTATAGCAAAATAATTACACATATTTAAAAAAGCTTACAGATAAGATTTTTCTGTAAAAAATCAATTTTTATCATAAAATTGGCCATTCTATTATAAATTTAACAGCACATATAATTTAAAGTATAAAAAGATACTTTAAAAAAAATTAGCTTATCAGAACTTTTATTAATAGCAGAATTAATAATAAAACAAATATTAATAATATCAAAAAAGAATAAAAAAACTTTTAGTAACAACATTTAAAAAATATGTTTTTTTTTCAATAATTATCAGAATTTTAATAAATAATTTATAAATTGGCTAATAGTAAATCTTGCTTAATTTTTAAAACTATTAATTAAAACAATACAAAAAATCCAAAAATTTTTAAAACTTTAATATTAATCTTATTATAATTAATTACAATAGTTTTAATATAATTTAAAATCTAAAAATTAAGATTTTTTAGTCTGTTATTAATATAAAAACACTGATTATTTAGCATAAAATTGTAATAATTCACTTATGTTTTCTTTAATTATAAGAAATAACAATTAAATTAATAATAAAATTAACAACAGTTAAGCTTATGTAAACTTCTTTAAAAAAATTTTTTTAATTAAAACAACAAAATATAAGTTTTTAAATTAATAAACATATATTTTAAAAATAAAAAAAAAATTTTTGTTTAGTTTTAATTTAATTAATAATAACATAAAATTACAAAAAATTAATAACAAACTATCAAGTTACATCAGATTTAAAAAACAAAAAATAAATTTTAATCTGAATTCTAATATTACTGCTTTAAAAATATTCAAAAATTTATTAAAACCAAAACTATTAAAAATTATTTAAAAATTTAATTCTTATTCAGTATATAAAGATCTAATAAAAACATCTGTTTATATTATATTTGATCAATTTATAATTTATTCATAATTTTGAAAAAACTTTTAAAAATCTTTAATATCCAAAAAAATATTCAAAGATTAATTAATGTTTTTAATAAAATAATATTGATTTTTAGTAATAATATTATTTCTCTTATTTGTAAAACACAAATAGTTAGATATTTTATAAATTTAGTATTAAATAGTAATTTATCAGTTAATATTATAGTTTAATATTTCTTAAATACAATTAAAAAAAAGTTAATAAACTATTAAAGATTAATTTAGTTGTAACAACCTCGGAAAATCACGTGATTTAATATTGTGACACGTGACTTTATTTGTTTCGTCGATCACTGCGCCATATATGGCGCAGTGATCGACGTCATAATCTGTTTTAAATTATGTAATATTAATTATTTTTATTAATTAAAAATAATTACATATATTATATTATATAGCTTTTGAATTTGATGTATGCCATCTGTATATTGTAGTACAAAAACACATCAAAATTTTGGTGTAACTGCTTTCATTCTTGCATAGCAAAAAGTTTTTTTTGTTTTAAATAGTATTTAAATCACCAAAAAAACTTATATATTATAAATATAAGCATAGAAATTTGTGTACTAGTGTTATCAATAGAATTTTAGCTATTAACTAGCATAAAATTACTCTTATAATTTCTATCATTAATTAGCATATATTAATATTATTTCAAATTATTACTTATTATTTAATTAATAATCCAATTTATACAAAAGAAATTAGGATGATCAAATTATACAATACTCTAAACTATATAATATTTAAGAATTCACTAAAATTTGTAAAAATTTGTAAAAATAATAGATAATTTACCAAAATAGTTAATAGTTCATCAAAATAACTTGTAATTCATTGAAATATATTTTTAGTTTGTCAAAATATATCTTTAGTTCATTGAAATCATAGAAAAAAAAGAAAGTTCAAGTTTATAAACTAATATTACAACAAATTGTATAAAAAAAAGCTTTTTTCTTTAAGAAAATATATTTTTCATTATATTTTACTTATAATTTACATTAATTAGCTTTACAAAAAATAATATAAATATTAAATACTTAAAAATCAAATTTTTTAACTATTTATATATTAAAATTTTTCTGAAATTTAACTAATGTTTTAAAATTAATTAGTTATTAATTTTAGTAATTTGTTAGTAACTTTAAGTCTGGACCAAAAAACGATTCTCTTAACAAAATTCTATTTTTTTTATATTTTTATATTTTTTTATTAAAATTATTAAAGTAGTCTATAGACAAGATTTCTGTAAAAGAGTTGATTTTTACAGCAAAATAACTACATATTTTAATGAGCTTTCAAACAAGCAATTTCTGGAAAAAAGTTGATATTTACTACAATATAACTATATAAAGTAACTGATACAAAATTGATCATTTTACTTATAAGCTTAGCAGTTTAAATTATAGGAAATAATTTAAAGATAAATTCAGTTATTAGAAGTTTACTAGCTTTTAGAAAACATAAATTCACAGTAAACAAACATTAACAATATTTAAAAAAAGAGACCAAAAATATCTAGTAATATCAAGTATAAACTATAGATTCTAAAGTATTAAAGGCAATAAATTATACAAAATCTGACTCTTCAAATTATTCTAGATAATATTCACTTAAATATACTAATTAGTACTGTGATTAATAGTATAATAGCAATTTTAAATATAATACTCTATATATTATATATTGTATTAAGATTAATATTTTAATATAAATACAGAACAAAAAGAAATAACCAGTTTGCTTTTAAAGAAAGATATATATATATGTCTAATAAAAAATCATGTATTAAAAGATTAAAGTTATTTCTATTCTAATTTAAAATTTATTTTTAATGTAAAGCTGGCCAATCAATTTCATAATTACATCAATAAAAATTTATACCAATTAAATAACCAAGTATTTATAAATAGAGATAAAATTTTTAGTTATAATTTTAATCATATTTAGTGTTTGATTTTCTTATATTTATTTAGCTATAAAATTTTGCACCAATTATGTTTTTGAAACATAAAAAAACATCAATATAATTATAAAAATCTATAGTAAACAACAAAGATTTAGAGTTATTTAAAAGAAATTAAAATAACATCCAGATAGCAATATTAAATATTGTATTTTTGGATATGAATTTGGTGACCAATATAAACCAAAAAAAAAGATCAATGTTTAAAATTATCAGAACACCAAATCAAAACATTAAGAATATAGTTAATATACTAATGTTAACTGCACTAAAAATTTACACAAAATAACTCATACTACTCTTAATAATACACACAATTATTTATTATATTCTAACACTAGAAAATATGTTTTGATGTATTAAAAAATTTCAGATAACATTCTTTAAAAGATCTAATTTTATACAAAATGTGCAAATTTATCAATTATTATTCAAAGAAAATTATTAAAAGTAAAATTTTTAACAATATTTATTCTTAATTGTGACTTTATGAATACAATATAAAGATTTAAAGTTTATAGCAATAAAAAGCACAATACATTCTGCTTGTTGACAACTCTTATAAATTGCAAATTAAATGATTCCAAATAAGTTGTAAAATTTAAAATTGATAAAAATTGACTTATCTGTATATTTTAGAAGTCTTCTGCACAAGTTGTTTTTTGGTTAAAGTACTATAATATTGTTCTAAATAACAATACAGCAAAAATTAATCACTATCAAATATTATTTTTTCTCTTTTTTATTGTAGACAATAACACTAAATTCCATTTTATTGCACAAGTCCTTATATTAAATAAAACTGCTAAATTGTATAAATAGATTCTAGAATACACAAAAAAAGCAACAATAACAAAATTATTAATGTTTATTACTGATATTAATTTTACAGCAGATATAGTAGTTGCTTAAGTATACAAAACAACTTATCAAATTTATTGTATTTTTTACATTAATGAAAACTTATTATGAAATCTCAAGTTAAAGCTTTATAATTAATATAAAAGTTTTGTTTATAATTTTTTTTTATGTTACAATAGTTTATGTAAAAAATCTTTTTATAAACAATAGTTACAGCTTACTAAAATATATGTTAATATTAAAAATTACTTAATGAGAGCTCTTTATTCTAATTAATAAGCAATAGTCTATGTATTTACATCAAAAATATTTATTGCAGAAATTCAAATTACTTTTTGTATTAAAAGTCTTAATAATATTATTAAATACATCCTTTTAGCAAATAGCAGTTTGTAATTTTGCTGATATATTAGATGTAAAACTTAAAAATAAGATAAAATAAAATTATTTTTTTGAATATCATACATTCTTATCTTGTATAAAAATTATATTAATTGACCATAAACATTTTTTTTGAGATTAACAAATAAATAACTTAATATCTTATGTTTTATATCTTATTTATAGAATATTTAGAAATGATATAATGCCTATACTTTATTGTAAGTTAATTATCATTGAATATTAATATTTATAATAAAATAAAAAAATTTATTTCCTAATGTACTTTTTTAAGTTATTTATCTAACAACATTTTAATATTTAGAATTTTGGTCTTAATATAATAAGTGAGTTTATTAAGGATGTATATAATATAAAACAAATTTTATTAAAATTAATAGTTGCTAAAGTCAATAAAAATACATTAAAAAAATATAGAAAGTCACAAATCTATGATCAAAAAACAGCAAATATTCATATTTTATTATAATTATTAATTCTGTTTCTTATTTTTATTTATGTTTATTTAATATATCTTATAGTATTGTTTATTGCTATTATTTTTAAGTAATATTATATTCAAAAATTGTGGAATTTAATATTCAAATAATACTTTTGTAATAGTATTTTTTTTTTTTTATATTTTAACGAGTGAGATCCAAATGCGACCTAGTGCTATACATCATACAAATGATCTAAACTAGGTGCGAATCATGCGCTTTCTACACGTCACCAGTCACTCGAGCCAGTCAGGATTACACTATACACTTATATGCACAGAAACTGAATCTCCAATACCTGAAAAAAATGGACAAAATTTACGAAACCCAAAACCAACACCAAATGCCTCAGCCACCTCCAGCAATCTGACCACACCAGCCAAAAGCACCTTAGGCAAACCAGAAACCGAAGCAGGAATGGAGCCATCACTTGGAATCAAACTATGCTTCTCCATAAATGCTCGGTGTCTGGCCCGGACCAACCAAACATCATTCCAAAATGCTAAACAAAACTTACACACAAAGCTTACAATCCTCTTAGCACCCTCCCTAGAATCTTTAAAGACTGAAATAGACTCACAAAACCATTTATCAAAAACAAAACCCTTACACAGAGCAACACTAACTCCAATCTCAGAAACACAAGAAACTAAGGCCTGTAAGACACATGAAGAAGAGTGAGAAAGGCCAGAAAGAGCCTCCCAAGTTGAAGCATGTGCGCCCAACAAACGAGCATGGCCAACGGCATCCTGAGGACACAAAAAGACATGATCTGAGGTCTCAACATCACCACAAAACAGACAGACCACACTGGGGTAACTCCTGTCATATAAATGCTTGCGCACAGCAACAAGAAGCCGATGATGAAGAGCCTTCATAAAGTAAGTACGACATCCCGCCATGCGCATACTGGTAAAACTGGATGCCAAGTGAGAATCGGGGTGCCACACCATAGAAGACATAGACCAATTGATATCAGCACGCAAACTATCATCCATAACACAAGAACCCTCTCCAATCTCCCAACGAGCTTGGTGAAACGACTGGAAAACATCACGAACAAAGTGTCTAGAATTACCAGAAACTGCTGTGCCACCAGCACATAGAAAACGTTCACTGACTAAATGAAGTAGGTGCCAAGCAGAGCGAGCAGCACCCTTGGCAAGCGCATCAGCATGCTCGTTGCCTGAGACACCTGAATGACCTTTCACCTTAACCCAATTCACATCCAAATTCTTTTGACGAATGACAGTGGCAATATGATAACGCTTGATCCAACAGCAGTTTCTGAAATCCAGACAAACTAGCAAAGACTCCGACCTACATGCATCTAAAGCAGTCTGGCTATCCGAGAACAAGTCAATCAAACGAGAAAAAGGAACACATTCAAGGACCAAAGCTATGGCCTGCAGTTTCATCAGAGTAGAAGAAACCAAACCAGACACCCCAACACCCAAACCCAAGTTAACATCCTCAAAAAAAGTGGCAGCATCTGCTCTCATGTCAGCAGTGCCCAGACCAGAAAGAGACCCATCCGTATACACAGAAAGGCGGGCAGCATCAATGGTTGGCAAAGTGTCACGAATCACACCAAAATTATGAGAAAGACGAATATCAGACACAGCTTGACCATCTACCAAAGAAGAACTTGAGGAAAGAAGAACAACACCACCAAGAAAGCAAACAGAAAAATCAAACCAGAAAGAGACTGGGCCATGAGGGTCTAGTCTCTTCCAGTGTTTGAAGGTACCTCAACTGAAAACATCACCATTATGGTTATGAAGCTGTTCCACGAAAGCAATTCCATAATGCCTGAGCAAAGAGATGCACTTGAAAAAACAGGATTCACCAAGAACCAAAGACATAGGAGTACCACACCGACGACGAAAAACACAATCCAGAGGGCCTTCCAAAGACAAATCACACCCAGAAAAAATGCAAACCACACCCACCAAAAAATTATCCAAGGGACTGATACCAACATGAACCGGAAACAGCAAAGGATGACAAAGACGCCAGCTGAAAACCTGGAGGTCATGAGATCTATGAGAAAACAAGCAACCCAAGACACCAGTAGAATTCGCGAAAGCAACAACGGAGGCCGATTTACTCTCAGCCTGTATCTTTTCGAAAGTTTTTAAATTGTACAAAGAGAGGTGATGAAATACATCACTGGGAAAATCACATGGCAACCCAGACTTGGACTTTAAGACCTTGCGAACCAGAGCATCCCATTTACTACAAACACCAACAGAAACAAAACTGAACTGAGTCCTGTAGCTGATGATAGGGAAAAGAACTGCAGACACCAAATATGCATACTGTTTGTCCGAAATTGCCTTTCTTAAAACAAGATTTGCAAAGAACCATACATCAGCCTGGGCCTTAGCCAAGCTGGGCTTCGAAAGACCCTCAGAAGACAAAAAAATACCCAAATAGCGATGAGATTCCCCTCTCTTGGCAATGGAAATAAGTGCACCACTAATAGTCAAATAAGGATCCAGCACCCGGCAATTGATGGGGATGGCCACCGTTTTGTCATTGTTTATAGAAATATCATTAAACCTAAAAAACTCGCTAGCAACATCAAGGATGCATTGTGTAGCAGCCTGGCTGCTACCAATCCAGATAGTATCATCAACAAAAGCACCGGCAGCAAGAAATGAAGACAGCCCAGCTCGAGGATCCACCTGGCCAGTCCTTAATATGAAATGAGAATTCAATCTGTAGCCATACACACTATCCTGTCTCTTGACCTTACACAAAAGTGAATCATAAAAAATACGCCAGAGAAGAGGCGAGAAAACTTCCCCTTGATCCAGCCTATCGTGGACACAATACCCATCAGTTAAGCCAAAGTCGGTCATCACTTTGTTGACGCGACCATTGTGAATACTGCCAAAAAATTTAATAAACCTGTCACACATTTTGATCCTGACTAGACTCCTCCTAAGATGTTCCCAACCAACTGAGTTATAAGCCTTGCACATGTCCTGTAAAACCAGCCAAAGTTTACGGTTCTTTTCCAAGGCATCCTCAACCACAGAACTGATAGCAAAAATGGAAAATTGAGTCATCATACCCTTCAAAACCAAAAAATTGTCCCCACAAAGAACATCAAAAGTGCTGCAAGCCAGAAAGATCCTATCCGAAAGGATCTTGGAGAGAATCTTGCAGGCCGTTTTAATTAAAGCTATAGGATGGGTGTTCGTGAGAACTCCCTCCCATTTATATGGTTTAGGAATCATCAAAACCCAAGCTTCTCTCCAAGGCCCAGGGACCGACTCGCCAACCAAACAGAAATTCAAGAGCACCAAAAGCATATCCAAAACAGATTTGTCACAATGTTTCCATAATTCATTGGAGATACCAGAAAGACCAGCCGCTTTTCCATCAAGAAGATTCTTAACAACAGCTAACAACTCATCAAAACTAATCAAACACATGACATCAGAGAAAGCACCATCGAATACGTAATCCAGAGGCTGATATTGATGGGTTCAATCCTCAGATAAGTCAGACACCACTTCACGTTTTCTGGTCCATCTCTCCATAATTTCGTCCACCTTAGACTTAACCAAATCAGGCTCTAAAATCAACTCATCTTCTACAACCAAATGATCCAGGACCACTTTGCGAAGAGGACACTCCAAAACACTCCTAATGGTGTGACCCTTGTTCAGCTCAAAACTCTCCATTCTCTTACCAATAGCTTGCTTGATTGAGGATTCCTCAGCACGCTTGGATTTCACTAACTTGAAGGAGCAGTATGATTTTCTAGCTTTGGCCAGTGCAAAACGAATAAGATCAAAATTAGAACCTGAAAGAAACAGAGACTTAACCACTGATGCACCAGGGGAGTCGAGTCTGTGCCACACCTCCAACAAAGAGGCAAAACCATTACTAGAAGCCAAACGTGAAGCCTTGACCAACTTAGAAACCAGCAGCTCCAGCTTGTGAATCCTAGAAGAATTCTTGGTGAACATGCCATCAAAATCTTTGAACCATTTTTTCTTAAATGTACCACCTGCTGAAAGAACCATAATCTTGTGAACAATGTCCCACATAGCGTCCACATCTGAAAATTTTACTGCCACACCGAAAGCATCCGAGAACATAGAGACATTAGCAGCTGAGGCATCCCTGAACTCCAACCACTTAGCTTCATTGGCACTTTTGATGTCAAACTTCCAATGATCTTTATTCGCTTGCTTGCGAAGAGAATTCAAACGCATATCCAAGAGCCCACCCAGACCCAAATCCACTGAAACAGCTTGATGGTCTGTGTCAAAATGCTCACTGACATTCAAAACCTCACGATGCACTATTGCATTGACAAGACTTGAGGAGACAAACACGTAATCAATTGTTTTCTTAACACCCCTAGAATTTTCCCAAGTGGGCATTTTTGCAGCCGGGCTGCCAACTAAAGAATTGACCAGACCCAAATCAAAGCATTTTTTGAAACTTGCACATTTATGAGAGCCGTCTTCATTAAAATTGCCACCGAGAATAATGAAAGAAGATTTGTTGACAGTCTTTGCAATGAGAGAATTGATTTCACCAGCTTGAAAAAACCAAACCACTGAAGAAGCATCAGCATAAAGCCCCAAAATCAACACAGAAAGTTTACTCTTAAAAAGTAATTTAATGGAAAGGAGCCAACCAAGCACCTCAGAAACCTTGCACACATGATGAGCCAAAGAATCGTTCATGATAACAGCAACACCCGCACCCAAGTGACCAGAGTCCAAACCAGAAGTGAACACTCGGACACCATCAAACTTGTCTGCAATCCACGGACGAACCCTACTCTTTAATTTTGTTTCAGTAATGATAGAGACTAAATTGTTCATTTCCTTATGCCACCTAATAATGTCTTCTTGCTTAGCGGGATTGTTCATGCCCCTGACATTGCACGTAGCAACTTTCCAGACTAAACTGCTCATTGAGTAAGAGGTAGAGATACCGAAAGCGCACCTAAACTGTCCACTTTGGCCGAAAGGCCCAGAACTGTTTCCATTAGACACTTTATGCTGTTTTCCAGCTTAGACACCGAAGACATATCAAAAGACACCGCTCCTGCGACATTCTCACCACTAGTGGACACATTCAAACCCTCACTCATCACTACATCTGCCTCTTGATCCTGTAATGAAGAGGTTATCAACGGCTGACATCCAGGGCTAGACTGGGAAACCGTTGGCCCGAATGCATCCAACCTCTTAACCAGCTTACCAACTTGCTCTGCAAGGCTGGCGAGACTGCACTCAAGAGCGGCAAACCTATCATTGACTTCCATCGTAACCGGTTGGGACGGCTTTATCTCTGAAGAGGAGCCATTTGTTACCACAACATTCTGACCAGAGAGGGGGAGCAAAAAAGACTCGCAAGCAACCTTTGCCCAAGAGAGACCACCAAAAGAGACTGGATGGGCAACCGGAGCCGAGCGTTTGGCATAGATGGTTGCCAGCCTGCTTTTATCCGTATCTGAGAAAACCCTACGCAGTGAACTACTAGAAGACAATTTCCCACCAACTGCACAACCCAATGACATGTGACCCAATTTCTCACACTTGGCGCATTTAGCAGAAATAAGGCAAGACCAGCGGAGATTAGTGTTCCTGAGTACTGGCGTGGTTCCCACTGCAGCATCCAATGATTCAGCAGAGTCAAAACAAACAACAGCACACCTGGCCCAATACGTAACAGAAAGACGATCAATGATGCACGTTTTCCCACCCACAGATCTAATAAAGTCCCAGATATCATGAGCATTGGTTCCCATCGGCAACGTATAGAGCAGCACCCTATGTCGGTCCCTAACATCCCATGCTTCCTTGTCTGAATCAGCCCTAGCCATACGCACAGCATCTTTCCTGATTAAGATGGACCACTCAGCTGCAGCCAAATCAGCCTGATCCAATTGTTCAAATTTCACCACCGCCTTCTGCCACAGCCTGATTAACTGCATCTTGATCGTCCTAATAACTCCAAACTTGGATAGTGCAGCACGCACAGCCTTAGACAATGTTCCAACCAGAATTTCTTTTACGACCACAGCCCAATTTGATCGCCCAGATGCTTTTTTGAGATCGGCGTTTACTAAGATCTTCACATTTGCAGCTTTATCAGTAGCTTTCATTAGACTTGATTTGGAAGTGAATGTCGCCCTGATGATCCCTGAGAATTTTGAGGGGGTAGATGCCCCCCCAAAACCATTGATTCCAGAAAACAACTTCCTTACCACCACAAGTTTTTCCTGAGAAGATTTGCCGGCCACTTTATCCAAGCCAATATTCAATGCGAATGATTTCCTGACTGAAACATTGACCAAATTTCTCACAGAAGGAGGGAGCTCAAGAGAAGCATCCGAGAGAACACCATCATCACTACCATCTTTTGAGAAGTCAATTTTCCCCAATGACTTGCTCAATGCCTTTTTGGTTTTAACCTTCGAACTTGTGGGCATCTGATCATAATCTCCACCAGCCAGAGCTCCACCTTCACCATAATCAAAGCTGGTTTTCTCCACCAGACACTCCTCTTCCATATCAACACTTTCAGACTCAGTAGTATCTCCAGTCTCCGAACTCCATGAACAAACACCAGGAACTTCAACAGCAACCCTTCCGTTATCAACACCCTCTGCCAACACACCTCCCTTCCTCTTTTTTCTTGATACAACCACTTTAAAACCACTTTTAGAACCAGAAACTTTAGCAGTCTTTTTTATAACAGCAATAACAGAGCCAACAGTGGCCTCGTAATCGAAAAACGGTTTTGATTTATCGTACTGAATGGTAAAAAACTTCTTTCAAAAAAACTTTTGACTCTTTTTTGGGAATTTTGGATGAAGGAAAGAAAGAAGTTTTTTAATAGTATACTAATAAAAAAAAAACAATAATTTAATTATTAAAGCTTTTTGCTTTGTAAATTAAGAAACTACAAAAAATTTTTCTAATAAAATAGTAATTCCAAATTTTTTAACTATATTTAAAATCATTACTAATGTTTTATATCTTATAACACAGAGAAAACAAAAATAGAATGAAATGTAAAAACTCATATAACAGACTGTTTAGTATGCTATTAAACATAACAATTATAATAAGATAATAATATGATTAAAACAATTTATTAACCAACATAAAAAAGTAGTGCTTATACTTCAAAATCAAGATTAAGTTCTGAAGAACAATTAAGTTGATAATGTCAATAAAGAAAATAAGTTTGAGCAAATTGAAATCTATTAGTATTATTACATAAAAAATGCTTAGAAACCAAACATTATAAGTTTGCTATTGAAAAAAAAACAAAATTATGTACAAAATACACTTTTTGTAAATGAAATCTTTTAGGACACAATAATACAAAATATTAAAATTAAATAAGATTTAGTTAATTATTTGTTTATTTTTTACTTTGCAATAACTAAATATTGTATTTATGTCTAGTAAAATTAATAATATGTATATTGAAATTGATATAAAAGTATTAAAAGCAAAGTATTATACCATAATTTTTGGAATTAAATAGTTAAAAAAAGTAAAAACTTTTTTAGATTATAAATTTTATAAATTTACAATTTGTAGTAAAGCCATATTAATTACAATTAAATACTAATATTAAACTATTTTTTTTGTAATAATTTAACAACAATAATTACATTACAATAATAATAATAAATTTAATAATTTTGATAATTTTAAAGAAAAAAAAGATGATAAAAAGACCTAATTAATTTTTACTATTTTTAATAATAATAAAAAATTTTTAGATAATATATATGTTAATAGAAAAATCTATTTATTATAATATATTTAAAAGGATATTCAAATAACAACTTAAAAAAAAAATTTATTAATAATATAGTTTTTGTATATAATACTAATACAACTATTTTTTTACTCCTTAATAATAAATACAAATTATGTTTATTCTTATTTAAAGATTAAGAATCGGTCAGCTTAATTCTAGATAAAAAAAGCAAAGTAGTATAAAAAACATTTAAAAAAAAGTGTTTAAAATTTAATTCTTAATAATTAAACATATAAATAAAACCAAAAATATCCAGTCTATTTATTTAAAATATTATTAATTAAATTAACAAAATAATAAATTTATCAAAAAAAAAATTAAATCAAAAAATTAAAATTTATACAAAAAACCAAGAATCAATGAATATTTTTGTTATAATAATATCTAAGAAAAAAAAAATTATAATTTTGTGTTTATTATTATTAATTAAATACAATTACTAAAAAAAACATGTATTTTTTACTAAAAATTAATAATAATACTTTTAATCAATTTAATAGCTTAGCATATTTTACAAAAATTGATTTAACTGTTAAATTTCGGCAAATAAAAATAAATTTTATCAGCAAAAAAAAACTGTATTTATTATAAAATATAAAACTTATGAATTTATAGTAATATCTTTTAGATTAACAAATATTTTACTTATATTTTAGAGATTAATAAACAAAATATTTGAATTAAAACATCAAAAGTTTGTTTTGTATATCTTGATAATATTATTATATACTTAAAAACTTAAAATAAATATTTAAAACATTTTTAAAAAGTTTTTAATCTTTTAAAAAATACCAAATTCAAAATCAATTCTATTAAATCATTCTTTAAAAACAATTTATCCAGTTTTTAAATTATTTTGTAATAAAAGATAAATTTTTTTTACATTAACCAAAGTCGAAAAAGTACAAAAGCTTAAACAATTAATAAACATTTTAGAACTATAATTTTTTCTTGGATTAACTTTATATTACTAAACATCTATTAAAAAATTTTCTAAAATTGCATATTTATTTAATTAGCTTTTAAAAAAAAATATCAATTATCATTGAAATATCTTTTAGCAAAAAGCATTTGAAATTTTTAAGAAAAAACTAATTATTAAACCAATCTTAAAGCAACTTAATTTTAACAAACTATTTATTTTTATACTAATGTCTTTAATGTTTTTTTAATGCTATTTTGTCACAAAAAAAATGAGTCATAGTTTATGGTAATTAAATCTTATAATAAGCAAAAAAAAACTATATAACAACTAAAAAAATGCTTAGCAATTGTATAATTTATTGAAACAAATATTTAATAAAATAAATTTAATATATATACCAATTACTAAGCTTTTATTTAATTAAAAAATATAAAAAAAACTAAACCACAAAAGACTTTTTTACTAAATTATTTATTTAAACGAATTTAATTATAACATTAAATATTGCAAAAAAACAAACAATTAAAACATAGATATTTTATTTCGATTGGTTATTCAGTAAAATAAAACAAATCAGTAAAAACTAATAAATTTAATTATTAATAATATATATTAAAACCAAATACAACAATGGACTTAGAAAACTACTTAGCATTTATCAAATTTTTGAATAAAAAATAATACTCACTAAAATATAATTGACATCAAAAAGAACATTTGTAAAAACAATCAAATTTTTATTTGATTTGCCAAAACCAATTATATAAAAAAAAAAC
>JAAOMT010000092.1:0-36958 GCA_016748015.1 Geosiphon pyriformis | reverse complement strand
TATTTATATTATAAAATAAATTATTTTAGATTATAATGTTAACTATAAATAAAATAATTTAAAGAAACCAAAAGTACAATTAGATTAAATTATAATTATTGAAAAAATTTATGAAAATTTTTTTAAAAAATCAATTGTTTTAATTTTAATCAAATTTAATAAGATAATATTAATTTAATTATAATTAATTAAACTATAACAATAAGCTATAGTAAAGTTTTATTGAATTAAATTAATTTTTTAATATTTAGTAATTTATTTTAAGTAGTAAAATTCAATATATAAAAACCATTAAAAATTAAATTACTTAAAAACAAAAAATATATTTAAAACTGTATTATTTATTTTATTTATAAACACAATTACATATAATTTCAAGAATTTTTTAGAAAAAACTAATGAAAAAATTTGTGTTATCAATTACATATTTGCTATTAATAACAAAATAAAATATATTATTGTTTGTTTTAAAACTAAAAAAAAACTTATTATATTATTTTTATGTTTAAAAAAATTAATTTATTATGTATTAAATTAGATTTGGTTTTTTATAAAAGTTATAATATTTTAAACATACTAAGTTAAAATATAATTTTTAAAATTTTTAAAAAAGTTTATTAAATAAATATTTTTAAAAATTAATTAAATCTAATTTATTAAAAATTTTTTCTTTCTTGTATCTTAAATTTTTAAAAAAATATGATATTTTTGAAAGAATTTTTTTGTCTTTAATTATTTCTTGCTATTTAATTAAATATCTTAAAACTTTTTTTGTTTAACTATAAAACTATTGATACTGGCAGTAATTTGAGTATAAAAAAGCATAAAAGAAGTGTTTTAAATAATTTTGTTATTGAAATTTATGCTAGTGTTTCTTAAAAATCATCAAAAATTAGTAGAATAAATAATTTAACTGCTGACAACACAATTAATACAAAGAATATAGATATAAAAAACCAGCTTTTAACTTGATAATAATAATAAATCTGAGCAAAAAAATGTTAACATAATTTCTAAAAAGCTGAAAAAAATTATTTTTAAATGTATTTTTGGAAAATTTTATAAGTAGATTAATTTTAATATTAATAATAATACTAAAAATAATATTTTGGATAAATTTCTGTTTTTTTTGTTTTTTTTTCAAACTTTTGGTTTATAATTTATTTTGCAAATTATTTGCTTTAGATATCAATTTTTCAGTTATCAATTTTTTAATTATTACTAAAAAGTCAGTTTTTTTTTTAATTCATTTAATGAGCGAAGTTCAAATACTGCCTAGTACAATACATCATACAAATAATTTAAACTAGGTGTGAATCATGTATTTTCCACATATGACCAATCACTTAAGCTAATTAGAATAACACTAAGCACCTATATAAACAAAAACTGTGTTTTCTATACTTGAAAATAACAAACAAGATTTACAAAATCCAAAACCCACACTCATTGCCTTAATTATATCCAATAATTTAATTATGCTGGCTAAAAACATCAAAGAAAAACTCAATACTGGAACAAAAATGGAACCATCACGTGGAATCAAGCCATTTTTTTCCATAAAAACATGGTGCTTGACATGCACCAACCAGATATCCTTCCAGAATATAAGACAAAATTTGCACACAAAATTCACAATATGCTGATTTGCAATCTTAGAATCTTTAAAAACTGAAACAAATTTATAATACCAATTATTAAAAACAAAACTCTTAAACAGTATTATGCTAACTATAACATTGGAAACACAAGTAGACAACAACTACAAAACACAAGAAAAAGAACAAAATAAATCAGAGCACACACCCCAAACAGATACATGAGTATTCAACAACCAAGCACAATTAGCAACATCAAATAGACAAAAAAAGACCTGGTCGGATACCTTAATATCACCACAGAACAAGCAAACCACACTGGGATAACACTTATTATATAATTGCTTATACATAGCAACAGAAAGCCAATGATAAAGAGCTTTTATAAAATATGTTTGAAAATCAGCAGTCTGTTTACTAATGAAACCAGCCACCAAATAAGAATCAAAATGTCACACCAAAAACAACCTAAACCAATTAATATCTATACATATACTATCTATCACTACTCAAGAACCAGAACCAGTTTCCTAATGTGCACAATAAACAGACCGAAAAACTCTTCAAACAAAATGTCTAAAATTACCAGAAACTGTAACACTATTAGTCCTAAAATAATGTTTACTAATCAAATAGGGGTAAATGCCTATTGAAAACAGCAGCTGCTTTGGCAAATGTATCAGCATGTTTATTGCCAAAAACACCAGAGTGATCCTTAATCTTATGCCAACTAACATCTAAATTCTTATAACAAATAGTACTTACAATGTGGTGATGTTCAATCCAATACTAATTTCTGAATTTTGGATGAATCAACTTCAAATCCAATTTACACACATCCAAAGCAGTTTGGCTGTCTGTAAACAGGTTCAAAGAATAAAAAAAAGAAACATACTTAAGAGCCAAAGCAATAACCTGCAGTTCTACCATGATAAAAGACAACAGACCAAAAACCCATATACTTAAACCCAAATTAACATCCTCAAAAAAAACAGCTGTACCAGTTTTTACACTAAGAGTTGTCAAACCATTCAAAGATCTATCTGTATAAACAGAAAGATGACCTGTATTAGCATGCAACAGATTGTTTTTAATGATACCAAACTTATGAGACTGTAAAATATCTAAAGAACTATAACTATCCAAAAGTGTAGAACTGATAAAAGAAATAATAACACTACCAAAAAATTGAACAGAAAGTTCAAACCAAATGGAAACAAGGCCACAGAGGTCCAATTGCTTCTACTGTTTAAAGATTAACCAATTAAAAACAGCACCACTCTGATTACGCAGCTGGTTCATAAAAGCAATTCCATAATATCAGTGTAAAGAAACACACTTATAATAAATTGACTTACTAAGGACATAAGACATAATAGTTTTACTTTTAAGACAAAAAGTACTGGCCAAAAAGTTGTTCAAGAACAAGTCATACCCAAAAAATATACACACTATACTTGCTAAAAAGTTATTTAATCTTGACATAAACTGGAAACTGCAAAGAGTAGAGTGAATACTAACTGAAAACCTGAAGATCATGCAACTTATGAGAAAATAACTGGCCCAAAATACCAACTGAATTTGTAAAAGAAACAACTAAAACTAATTTGCTTTCAGCCTGAATCTGTTCAAACATTTTCAAATCATACAAAGAGAGATGATAGATTGCATTATTGGGAAAATTGAATAGTAGACCAGACTTAAATTTTAAGCCCTTGTGAATGAAAGCATCCCATTTATTACATAAGCTAATAGAAATAAAACTGAATTGAATTTTGTAACTGATAATTAGATAAAAGATTGCAAACACCAAATATGCAAACTGTTTATCTAAGACCACCTTTCTTAAAACAAGATTGATGAAAAATTAAATATTCGAATATGTCTTAGCCAAGCTAGGTTTAAACAAACTCTCAGACAATAAAAAAATACTTAGATAGCAATGTGACACCTCTTTTTTGGCAACAGAAATAGGTGAATCACTGATAGTTAGATAAAAGTCTTTGACATAACAGTTAATAAGAATGATCACAGTTTTGTTATTATTGATAGAAATGTCATTAAACTAAAAAAATTCACTTGCAACATTAAAAATATGTTGTATAGCAGCTTGGCTACTACCAATTTAAATTGTATTATCAATGAAAGCACTGGCAGTAAAAAACGAAGTCAACCTGGTCTAAAATTCTGCTTTGCCAGTGTTACAGGTGATTATTTGGGGTGTCAAGTAAATAACAAACCCATAACTTGGTGCTCAAAGTAATTGGTGATGATAATAATCTGAAGGTATTTTATCTGAAGATTTTTCCAATTGAGTTCTTTGTATAATAGACAGAGATTCAATAATAACAGTTTATCAACAGTTTTCTGAAACCATAGTTTCATCAATTGCTTTTTTAGCTCGATGATTAATGATTCTCCTGGTATAATATCTTCCATAAGTATATACCAGTGCTATTTCCTGATGTCAGTTTCTCCATAAGTCCTCCAAAAGTAAGTATTGGTTTAATCAAGTTTTATTCCTTTATAAGTTCTTTAAGAGTAAGTATTGTTTAAATAAGTTTTATTCCTCCATAAGTTTTCCAAGAGTAAGTATTGGTTTAATTAAGTTTATTTCTCCGTAAGTCTTCCAAGAGTAAATCTTTTAATCCAGTTAGTAGTATCAAAGAAAATCAAAAGAGAAAAGAAAATAAATGAAATAAGAAATAAGCCAAGGCGATTTAGTTAGTATTCTGTTAATAGTCATGATTAAGAGCTATTGTTCTAGTGTGGTTAAGTATAGATTATTATCAACATGAAATGTTGATAATGAAAAGAAGTTTGTAGTATGGAATAATTATTTATTTGATGATTGGGTTTCTAGGTTAAGGATTCTGTGATATCAATTCTGTCTTTTCTGCTACTAACACTACTGCTATATATATATATTTGAGATTCCTCAATTCTTCAATTCCTTGTGACAGAAATTCTGGAATTTCTGGAATCTTGCAATTCCTGATGAGGGGAATCCTGAAATTTTGGAATCCTGCAATTCTTTGCCAGAGAATCCTGAAATTTCTGGAATCCTGCAATTCCTTTGAAAGGAATCCTAAAATTCCACATTTACTATTTCTACTTCTAATTGGCTAATATTTACTAACTAATAATACTATACTTCTTATATTCTATAAGTAACACCAGTTTTAAAAATAAAGTAAGAATTTAATCTATAATCACATACACTCTCTTGCTTTTTAACTTCATACAAAAGCAAATCATAGAATATGCACCAAAGAAGAAGTAAAAATATCTTTCCTTAATCTAACCTATTATAAACACAATACCCATTAGTCAAGCCAAAATCCATTATTACTCTGTTAATGCAACCATTGTGAAGACTTTCGAAAAATCTAATAAACTTTTTACATATCTTGATTCTAGTCAAACTTTTCCTAAGATGTTCCCATTTAACAGAGTTATAGACCTTATACATATTTTGCAAAACCAGCTATAGTTCCCAATTTTTCTTCAATACATCTTTAATAACAGAACCAATAGCAAAAATAGGAGATTGTGTCATTGTATCTCTTAAAACAGAAAAGTTGTCACCACAGAAAACATCAAAAGTGCTGCAAGCCAGAGAAATTCTGTCAGAAAAAATTTTGAAAAAAACTTTGTAGGCTGTTTCAATTAGAGCAATAGGATAGGTGTTTGTAAGAATGCCCTCCTATTTATAATATTTGAGAATCATTGAGACCCAAGTCTTTTTTTAAGGTCCAGACACCAATTTACAAATCAAATAAAAATTCAAAAGCACCAACAGCATATTCAACACTAACTTATTACAATGTTTTTACAACTCATTTAAGATGCCAGAAAGACTGGCAGCTTTCCCATATGGCAGATTTGAAACTACAGCAAACATTTTATTGAACATAATTAAACATATTACATCAGAAAAAGCACCATTGAAAACATAATTCAAAGGCCAGTATTGGCAAGACCAATTATCAAAAATATCAGCCACCATCCTATGCTTCCTAGTCCAACTTTTCATGATCTTGTCTATCTTAGATTTAACTAAATTGGGCTCCAGAACCAACTTATTATTTGCAACCAAGTGATCCAGCACTACTTTATAAAAGAAATGCTTCAAAACACTTCTAATAATGTAATCTTTGTTCAATTTAAAATTTTCTGTCCTTTTATTAACAGCTGTCTTGATGCAAAACTTTTCTGTACATCTGGATTCTAGCATCTTAAAAGAGTGATAAGACTTCTTTATCTTAGTTAAAGTCAATCAAATTAAGTCAAAATTAGAACCTAAAAAAAAAAGATTTTACTGCTGATGCACCAACAGTGTTAAGTTTGTCCTATGTATCCATCAAATATGAAAACTCCCCACTAGAAACTAAATAAAAAGCCTTAACCAGCTTGAACACCAACAACTCTAGCTTATAAAACTTGAAAGATCTCTTAATAAACACACAATCATAACTCTTAAATCATATTTTCTTGAAAGTTTTATCAGCTAAGAAAGTCACAATTTTGCAAACAATATTCCACATAGTGTCTAAATTCAAAAGTTTTATGGAGACAGCAAACTTGTTTAAGAACATTACAGCATTGGTTAATATGATACATCAAAAAGTGTCCTATTTATTATTATCAGCACCCTTAAAATCAAGCTTTTACTAATTCTTATTTGCTTGTTTGCAAAGAGAGTTCAACTATGAATCTAAAAATCCACTTAAACTTACAGACACAAAGACAGATTGGTGATTAGTATCAAAGTATTTGCTAACATCCAAAACATTATAACTTAACCATCATATTGGCCAAATTTGAGGAAATGAACATATAATCTATAGTCTTCATGGAACTTCTCAAATTTTTCTATGTAGAACATTTTGCAACTGAACTACCTGACAGAAAATTTACCAATCTTAAATCAAGACATTTTCTGAAACTAGCACACTTACAATTCCAATGCCAGAGCAACTGCCTGCAATTCAGATAAAGTAGAAGACAATAGACCTTAAACCTTAACACCAACACTTAGATTCACAGAAAAAAAATATGCAGTTGTACCACCAGCAACATCAGCAATCCCAGCATCTCTTAAAGAACTATCTGTGTAGATGTCAAATGAACTGGACCATATTTCATGCAAACCACTTTAAATATTAGAGAACTCTATGGAATTCAAAACATTCAGCTTAGGTAAAATACCATTCCCAGTAGAGACAACCAATGAAAAGTCCATATTTAACAAAAACTTTGAAACAGCCACAAACCAAAAAAGAACAGAGCCTTTTGGATCCAATCTCTTCCAACGACAAAAGGTCTTTCAATTTATCACACGACTCTTTTTATTAAACAGTCTATCACCAAAAGTGACACCAAAATGTTTTAATGAACAAACTGAGCTAAAGTAAAGAGCATTTTCTAACATAAAAAATATAGGAAACACACCAAGACTATGAAAAGCACTTGGCAGATTGTTAGTCAAAGACAGCTCATTACCCAAGAAAATTTTGACCACACCAGCCAGAAAATTGTTTACAGGACTAACATGTAACTTAATAAGAAACTGCAAGGGATTTAGCAAAGCCCAACTCAGAACTTGCAAATCCAAAAATCTGTGATTGAATAAACACTTGAGAATGCCAGAAGCATTGGAAAATGAAACCACAACAGCTGATTTACACTCTGACTGCAATTGCTCAAAAGACTTCAAGCCATATAATGAGAGATGATATAATGTCTTAACTGAAAAATTATGTGGCAAATGTGCTTTAGACTTAAGGCCTTTTTGAACCATAGCATCCCACTTGTGGCAAACCCCCAATGAAACAAAACTAAACTGGGTCTTGTAGCTAACAATAGGCTGCAGAACAGCCAAAACCAAATAAAAAAATTGCTTGTTAGTAATAATCTTTTTGACAAAAAAACACACATCAGAATAAGCTTTGGCCATACTCGGCTTAGACAACTCTTCAGTAGATAAAAAAATACCCAAGTATTTATGAGCCTTACCCTTTCTAGCTATTGAAATTGGCTAACCACTTATGTTCAAAAAAGCTATCTTAACATTCTGATTAATAGAAATGGCCACAGTCTTTTTATTGTTGATAAAAATGTCATTGATTGCAAAAAACTCACTAGCAATATTCAGAGCATACTGCATTGATGCTTAACAATTACCAACCCAAATTGTATCATTCACAAATGTACCTGCAGCAAAAAAGGAGAATAATCTGCTATTATTCTCAATTCTACCAGTTTTTGCTACAAACTTAGTGTCAATTTGATAATCATACAAATGCTTATGCCTCTTAACCTCAAATAGAAGGGGATCATAGAAAATCCTCCAAAAAAGAGACAAAAAAATCTCACCTTGATCCAAGTCATTACAAACTTTGTATTTATCAGTAAGACCAAAATTGGTCATAACCCTATTAACCCTATCACCATATATGCCACCAAAAAATCTGATGAACTTATTACATATTTTGATCTAACATAAGCTAGCCTTCAAGTAATGCTAATCTACAAAATCATAGGCCTTGCACATGTCTTGAAAGACCAACCAAAGTTCACAATCTTTTTCTAGAACATCTTTGACAACTAAACCAACTGCAAACACAGGAGATTGGATAGACGTACCCTTCAAAACAAAAAAGTTATTACCATGAAGAACACCAAACTTGCTGCATGCAGAAAAGATCTTATTAGAAAGAATCTTGAAGAGAATTTTTCTGGCAGTTTCGATCAAAGCTATAGGCCGTATATTTGTAAGAACCCTATCCCAATTGTAAGATTTAAGAATTATTAAGACCCAAGCCCTCCTTCATAAAACAAAAACACTACTGACCAACAAACATGCATTCAACAATCTCAAAAGATATCTCAATACTTCATTGTCACCATGCTTCTAAAGTTCATTAGGGATGCCAGACAAGTTAGCAGCTTTACCATTGGGCAGACCATCGACAACCAAGAGCAACTCACTCAAAGTAACAACACTCATCACACTAGAAAAAACATAATTCTGTACATAATCCAATGGAGCATACTGATAAGCCCAAAAGTCAAGTATCACCAAAAACACTGTCTGTTTTCTAGTCCAACTCTTCATGATCCTATCAACATTAAGTTTTACTTTCTCAGATTCTAAAATTAATTCATTATCCATCACTAAGTGATCTAAACTACTTTGCAAAAAGGCCAATCCAAAATGCTCCTGATCATGCTACCTTTGTCAAAGCAGAAATTTCCCATGCACTTTAAGACCACCAATCTAATAAAAGCCTCCTTAGCCAATCTTGACTCATACATCTTAAATCTTCTGTATTCTTTATAAACCAATGATAAATGTTCAAGAACCACCTCAGACTTTTCACCCAAGTCAATTAAGTCAGTGAAAGCACGAGCCTTGACACTATCCAAAGTTGACCATGTTCTCATGAGATGATTAACTTCAGACAAGTCACCTAAACCAAACTTTTTAACAATTTTGGCAATCAACAATTTCAAACCAAAGAACTTAGAAGAAAATTTATTCCTGGAACAATAAAACTTATTAAACCAATGTCTCAAAAATATCTTGTCAGCTGATTTCACCACCATCTTTTCCAAAATTACCTACATAGCATCCACATTACCATGATTTTTAGCATCAAAAAATTCATCAGCAACTGCCAAAAGCTTGGCAGAAAGGCAATCCCTAAATTCAATCCACTTGGGACCATTAGCATCTTTGATTTTGAACTTTCAATAATTCTTGTTAGCCTGTTTGTGCAAACTATTTAACCAAACATCTAGGAGTCCACCCAAGCCAATCAAAACCAAAACAGTATTATGATCAGTATCAAAAAAACCAGCCACAGAACAGACCTGATAACCAGCAATAACAGAAGAAAAATTCCTGCTGACAAAAATAAAATTGATAGTCTTTTCAACTTCCTATGAATTGCTTTATGTGAGGACTTTTATTATATGATGATTGGCAAACAAATTGACCAAACCCAGATCCAAACAGAATCTGAAGGTTGTACTCCTACCAGACTCATTCTCATTAAAATCCCCACCCAAAACCACAAAAGTGCTAGAGTTAACAGCTTTTGCAATCACAGAGTTTACCTCCAAAGCCTGACCAAATCTGGTCTTAGAAGAAGCACCAGTATACAAACCCAGAACTGTAACCAAAAGCTTGCCTTTAAACAAAAGCTGAACTGAAATAACCTGGCCAGGAACCTCTTTAATCTTAGACACATGGTAAGCCAAAGAATTGTTTATAATTATAGCAACCCCAGCACTAAGGAAATCTTTATCCAAGCCAGACGTGAAGACACACACACCCTCAAACTTATTAGCAATTCAAGGCTTGATACTAGACCTTAATTTAGTTTCTGTTATGATAGATACCATATTTTCAGACTCTTTGTGCCAATAAACAATATTTTTCTGCTTAGTAAGAATGTTGAAACCTCAAACATTACATGCAACAAACTTCCACACTAGCTCCGTCATTGAAAAAAGAGAGCAGCAAGAACTAAATCAGCATTGTCCATTTTGGCCAAAAAACCCATAACCATAATTGCAAAATTTCTTAAAGTGTCTTCCATTTTCTCAATAACAGAAGAATTGAAAATCACCACTCTTACAACAGTCTCATTACCAGTGACCACACCCAAACTTTCACTCATTATTATATCTGCCTCTTGATTCTGTGATGAAGAGATCACCAATGGCTAACATCCAGGGCTAAGCTGGAAAACTATTGGCCTGGGTGCTTCCAATTTTTTAGCCAGCATATTAACATGCTCTGCAAGGCTGGCAAAACTGTGCTCAAGAGCAGCAAACCTATTATTGATTTTTGTCACAACCAGTAGAGATGGTTTTATCTCTGAAGAGAAGCCAATATTTAGCAAAACAACCTGGCCAGAGAGAGGAGGAAAAGAAAATCTACCAGCTACCTTAGCCCAAGAGAGACTATCAAAAAAAACAGGACAAACAACTAAAGCAGATCATTTGGCATAAATTGCAACAAGCCTACTTTTATTTGTATCTAAAAGCATTCTACACAATGGGCTGCCAGAAAAAATTTTCTTACTCTTAGTACAATTCAATGATGTATGACCTGTTTTCTCATACTTGGTACATTTGGCAGACATAAGATTAGACCAATACAAATTAATGCTCCTGAGCACCAGTATGGTTCTCATAACAGAATCAAAACAAACAATAGTGCACCTGACTTGAGCATATATAACTGGATGTCAATTAATGATGCATGTCTTTCCACCTACAGATCTAACAAAGTCCCAAATATTATAAGCATTGGTTTCCATTGACAGTATGTAAAGCAGTGCTCTATGATGATCTCTTGCATTCCATGATTTTTTGTCTGAATTAGCTCTGGCAACATGCATGGCATTCTTTCTAATCAAGATAAACCACTTAACTGCAACCAAATTAGCATAATCTAATTGCTCAAATTCCATCACTGCTTTTTGCCACAGCTCTACCAGTATTTTGATCAACTTAATTATCCCAAACTCAGATAGTGTAGCATGTACAGCTTCAGCCGATGTTCCAACTGGAATTTTCTTAACCACTACAGCCCAATCTAAGTAAATATTTGATTTTTTAAGATCGGTGTTTACTAAAATGTCTACTGCTCTTGTCTTTTCCATAGCCTGTGCCAAGCTAGTTTTAGAAGTAAAAGAAGCACAAATGATTCCAGAAAATTTTGAGGGAGTAAAGGCCTTCCCAAAACCATTGACTTTTGAAAACAATCTTTTAACCACCAACAGTTTCTCTTAAGAAGATTTTCCAACCACTTTATCCAAGCCAATATCCAAAACAAAAAACTTTTTAACAGAAACAGAAACAAAATTCTTCAAAGGAGAGAGAAAATCCAAAGGGACATCCAAGAAAACATTATCATCATTATCACGACTTGAGAAATCTATCTTCCCCAATGGCTTGCCCAAAGCTTTCTTAGTCTTAACATCTGGTCCTTTAGGCATCTGATCATAATCTTTATCAGCAAAAGTTCTACTTTTACTGTAGTCAAAGCTAGTTTCTTCTACTAGACATTTTTCTTTCATATCAATGCTTTCAGACTTGGTGGTGTCACCAGTCTCAGAACCCCATGAATGACCACTTGGCACTTTAATTGACACTTTTCTTCCACCAATGCTCTCTTTTAAAGCAACATCTTTCCTTTTTTTCTTTAACAAAACAGGCTTGAAATTTCCATCAGCAGCAGATTCTTTAGCAATCTTCTTTATGATGGCAATACTAAGGCCAACAAGGCCTCAAAATCAAAAAGTGGTTTTGTTTTATTGTACTGAATATTAAAAAAAACTTCTTTCAAAAAACTTTTGACTCTTTCTGGAAATTTGGGATAAATAAGAAAAAGAAGTTTTTTATATACTAGTTAATAATAAAAATTATAAAAATAATTTTATTCTTATTAATATTTCAAATTTTGGTTGGTAATAATGTATTTATGTTAACAGTTTTCCAGTTTAATTTTAAATGTAAATTGCTAATAATTTTTTTATTATAAAATCAGATAAGTGATATAATAATAAAAGAGATTTAAATATATTTACTAATAATAAAATTACTATAAAGCTAAGTCTTTTAACATCTTCAAATATAATCAATTTAAAAATTCAGTTAAAAAATTTGTTAAGCTTAATTATCAATTTGCTAATAAAATTTAATAATTTGGTTTTGGTTTAAAATGTATTTTCTTTTTTAATATATTAATAATTAGTCTTATTTAGAAAATAGTTATTTGTAATTTTAAAAAAATAAATGTTCTTGCCAAGCAGAATAATTAAGTAGCATATAAATTTTAACAATATAATTTTGATTATTATAAAAACAAAATTAATATTTAGTATTAAGTTTTAAATTATAAATAAATTTAATAGAGTTTAAATTTTTATATTTGATGTGAATAAAATTTTTTGATGCTAGTTTGGCTATTATTATGAATAATTTTTTGGCTTAATATGTTTTAAAAGTAGAAAAAATATTGGATTAGGTAATTTTAGTTTATTTTTTGTTTAAAAATAAGCTTTTAGTCATAATATTAGGTTTGTATATTAGTGTTTTTGTTAAAACTAGGTTTAATTAAATATTAAAAATTAACTTTTTTATTATTAAAGTGGTTAATTCCAGCTTTTTTGTGGTTTTTAAAAGAGATTTTAATAAAAATAGATTAAAAAAAATGTAAGTTATAAGTTTTGTTTGAGTTTAAAATTGGTTAATTTTTTTAATAAATATTTATTGTTCAAAACTTTTACTTAAAAATTTCTAAAAAAGTTGAAAAATTTATTAATTATGTTTTAGTAAAAAAAAATTATTTATTTGCAATTATATTATAGAATTAACTTTATATTTGGCTTTTTAATACTAATTATAAAGCAGTTTTAGTTTCAATTAGTTTGAAAAGTCTTTTAAATATTTGTTTAAATAGTATTTGCAAGCAAACTAATAAAATCATTAAAAATTTAATATAAAAAATATAAACAAGACCAAATAAACACACTTTAATAACTGTTTTTCTACTATGTTTTTAATATTACTGAATAAATTTATAAAAATAAAAAGTTTTTTAAGTTAAAATAACTAATAGTTAAAATTGTAAATGTTTAGTTTTAAGTAACAAACTTGAATTTAATTATTTTATTAGAACTTAGTTAACTGTTAATGATAAAAAAGTTTCTGAAATTAGCAAGTTGGTTCAAAATAATATAAAATTGGAAAATCTTATTAAATATTTATTATTGATTAAAAAAAAATAGAAAATCCAAGTATTATAAATTAAAAACAGCTAAAAATATATAAACATTTTTTATTTTAATAAAAGATACATAATAAAAAGTATTTTAAAGTAGTTTTTTTATAAATAATTTTAAATTACTTTGTAATTGAGAAAAAATTGGTTTTGAACTCTGATAAAGTAATAAATAAAATTAATAGAATTATTAAAAAATAGATATAAAAACAAGTTTTGTTTTTAGTATTGTCGAATCTGTAATTTTACCAATATATACTTATGAATTATATAAATAATAATTTTTTTTCTGGTGTTATAATAAAAATCAACATGAAAAATTTTGGTTTTAGTTATTGGTAATTTGTTTAATAGCAAAATAATCAGTCTGTTTAATATATTTAATAAGCTTTAAAAGCATTATAACAATTTAGTTTTGAAATTCTGTTAAATTCTTATTTAATTATTATTTAATTCTAAGTAATATTCTAGTTTATTAGAAAAAATATAGATTTCAATAATTTTTAAGTCTTATAATTAGAAGAGCATTTTAATAAATATATAGCTTATTGTACTAATTAAGACAATTAGAAAAATTTTATTTGATCAAGTTTTAAATACCTACAGCAAATTTGGTGTTCTGTATAAAGATAATATTTTGGTTTTAAAGAATAAATCAATTCAGTTTCTGGTAATTATTATTGAATCAATATTTAAAAATATTTTGAAAAAAACCAGAAAACTTTAATTGGTTCTATAAAATATATATAAAACTTAAAACTTAATTAGTTGGTATTATTTAAAAACTAATTTATAATATATCAAAATATATAATCAGTTTATAAAATCTTTTAATAATATATATAAAAACAAGATAAATAAAATAATAATTAATTTTGGGTTTTTATGTAATTATAGAATTTATAATAAGTTAAATTTAGATAAATTTTTTTTTTCATATAAAATCAAAAAACAAAAACATTTATATAAGTATTAAATTAATATTAAGTTTATTGTAAAGATTAACAAAATAAAAAACTATAAAAAAAAATGTTATTTATTATAATAGATGCCTTTATAAATAACACAATTTGGATTAGAATTTGTTAAGCTTTTACTCAGTATATTTTGGATATTATTAATAAATTTTTTAAAATTAATAATGTTTTAATCAACAATAAAAAAACAGTGGCTATTTTTATTAATTAGGATATTAAAACAGCTTTTTTAAAAAATAAACTACATAGATACTTGGATATTTTTTGTTAACTAAAAGACTGTTTAAGCCAAATTTGGCTAAGATTTATTTTGATGTTTAGTTTTTTGCCAACTTAGTACTGCAAAAAACAATTACAGATAAACAATTTTTTATTTAATATTAGCTATATTATAGTCTATAGTTAGTTATTATTTATAGTTTAGTTTTATTTTAAAGAATATATTTCACAAATAAAATATTATAATCAAAATAAAACTTATATTAAAAACCAATTTGCTATAAGACTTTTCTCAAAGTAAAAGATTTGCGAACAGACACATCAACTAAATTCTTTAAGGGTAAGAGGAGTTCCAAAGAAGCATCTGAAAGAATATCATTATTATCACTACCAATTGAGAAATTAATTTTTCCTAGAGGCTTACTCAGTGCCATCTTGGTTTTAACTTCAGAATTTTTAGGCATTTAATTAGAATTCTCACTAGCAAGAGCATTACTTTTACCATAATCAAAACTGGTTTTCTTAACTAGGCATTCCTCTTTTATGTTAATGCTATCAGACTTGGTAGTGTCACCAGTTTCTGAACTCCATGAGCAACTATTCTAAACCTTAGAACCAATATTCACATCATCAGAACTATCTTCCAAAACTTTATTTTTTCTCTTTTTTCTTAGAAGCACAGATCTGAAGCCATTATTAGAACCAGAAACTTTAGCAGTCTTCTCCATAGCAGCAATACTACAGCCAACAGTGGTTCCATAATTGAAAATAAAAGGTTTGGATTTATTGTACTAAATTATAAAAACTTTTTTCAGAAAAAAACTTTTAGACTCTTTTTTTGGAAATTTTAGACAAAGAAGAAAAAGAAGTTTTTTTTTTATTTTTATTTTTTATTTTTTTTTAGGTTTGTTATATAAAATAAAAAAAAAAAAGCTTTTAAATAATATGATTTGTATATTAAAAGTTATTAAGTTTTTAACAATTAGTTTTAATAAACATAATTTGTGTTTTTTTTTCTTTGGTTTAGAAAGTAAGATTTAAATTTATATAAATATATTGTAATATTTTATTTGGCTTAAATAACTGATTATATGTAGTAAAAATATAAATTGTATATAATATGAATCTCTTAATTTGGTTTTTTATACTAAATAGTAGTTGGAATTTATTTATAAATAAAGAAAAAAAAATTTGATTAAATTAAACTAAATTAAACTTTAAATATTATTTAAGTTTGGTTTAAATTAAAAATTAAATTTAAATTAAACCAAATTTTTAAAATTTATAAACTTGTTTAAGTTTAATATAATTAAAAAATTATATTTTTTATATTATTTATTTTTTAATTATTATTTTGATTAATATTTATAATTAATTAAAAAAATATATAAAATTAAATATATATAAACAACTTCTTTTTTTTTTTTTTTTTTTTTTTTTTTTTTTTTTTTAATGAGCAAAGTCCAACTGTTATCTAGTACATAGAACCAAACTAAGTGGCTCAAACTAAATGTAATTCACGCACTTTTTACATGTGGCTAGCTATTCAGACCAGACAAGGCAATACTATACACCTAAATTAACATAGAGACTACTATTCAAACCAGAGAAGAAAAAACAAGGCTTGTGATAACCAAAGCTAATAACAAAAGATTCTAACACACTAAAAAATCTGATTACACTATCTAATAACACAACATAAAAGACCTGACAACATATTACCATTACCAACCAGACCAGTTTTCTCTATACACACCCTAAATTCAAATCTCATTAACCACACTTTAGAATAATGCAGTTTAACCAACAACCTAACCAAATCAACAACAAAGCTAATAGTTCTCTCTTTTTCATCAAAGACCCCAACAGCCTCTTCACACCAATCCCTCAGCACAAAACTCTTCTATATAACTGGGTACAAGCCAACATCTGACTGACAAAGATCAAGCACCTGAGAAATTGCAGAGGAAAACAAACAATGAACACCAACCAAAAAAGCCCAAAATGCAGAAGTCTCCCTTCAAATGTCAACATCCTGAGCACAAGTAAAGACATAATTTGGCAATTTCACCTCACTGCACAACAAACCAAGCACACCAAGATACTTCTTATTATATAGTCTTTTATGGACAGCAATAAGCATCCTACAATACACAACTTTTATCATATATATGCATAAAGTGGCTGACTTCCAACTAGTAAACCCTGCAAACATGTGTGAATTGGGGTGCCACACCCTTGAAGTGACAACTTAATCCACATTGCCAACTGACACCCTCAAAATTATGTTGCAACTGGGACCTGCTTCCTAATGAGTTCAACAAACAGATCTGAACAAATTTCGAACAAAGTAACAGATATTGTCAAACACAATTATATTTTCAGCCATCAAAAAATGTTTCTGCTCACTCATGGATAAAAAACAGGAGAGCCTGTTGTTTTATCAGCCAAAGTATTAGCCTTTATATTACTGGCAATCTCAGAATAACTCTTGATCTTAATTCAATGTACAGTAAAATCTTTATCTCAGACCAAATTAAAAATATGTCTTCTTTCCACTCAATACTAATTATGAAAATTGAGAGAAGCAAGCAACATCTCAGACACACATATATCAATAGCAGCTTGACTGTCAAGATACAAATTTACACTACAAAAGGATGGAACACACTTCAAAGTCAAGGCAACCGCCTATAATTCAGCCATAGTAGAAGAAAGAAGGCTCCAAACTCCTATGCCAACACCCATGTTTAAAACCAGAAAATATGCAACCACCCCACTCATGACATCAGCAGAACCAGCATTTTTTAATGAACCATCTGTATAGATTTTAAAAACACCAGAACAAATCTCATGCAAACCATTCCAAATATTTAAAAACTCTTTGGAATTCAAAATGTTCAAACTAGGCAAGGAAGACAGAGAAACCACAAATACAAAATTCAAGAAACTCTTATTATTCAAAAACTTTGAAGTGAGCACAAACCAATGGAGCACAGAACCCCTAGGATCCAATCTTTTCTAGTGGTAAAAAGTTTTCCAGTCTATCATCTGCCCTTTTTTATCATACAGTTGGTCATCAAAGGCAATTCCAAAACACTTCAAGAAACAAACAAAATCAAAGAACAAAGACTTTTTTAAGACCAAGAACATTAGAAAAACATTAGGGTTATGGAAAGCACTGAATAATATGTTCACCAAAGACAGCTTATTGTTTAAAAAGATCCTAATCACACCAGCCAAGAAATTGTTTACTGGGCTAACATGCAACCTAACAAGAAACCATAAAGAATCCAAAGGAGCCCAACTCAAAACCTGTAAATCCAAAAACTAGTAACAAAACAAATGACCAAGAATTCCATGAGCATTAGAAAATGAGATCACAGCAGCCAATTTATTTTCAGTTTGGACTTGCTCAAATAACTTTAAACCATATAAAGATGAGTGATGCAAAGCCTCATTAGAAAAATTATGTGGCAAATATGCTTTAGACTTAAGACTCTTCCTAATTATAACATCTCATCTGTAACAAACATTTGGCAAAACAAAACTAAACTAAATCTGGTAGTTAA
Organism: Geosiphon pyriformis; assembly: GCA_016748015.1. Lineage (NCBI taxonomy): Eukaryota > Fungi > Glomeromycota > Glomeromycetes > Archaeosporales > Geosiphonaceae > Geosiphon > Geosiphon pyriformis. The sequence goes on along the minus strand of JAAOMT010000092.1, from coordinate 18,789 downwards.
CTATAGGCTGCAAGACAGCCAAGACCAAGTACAAAAACTGCTTATCCATAACAGTCTTCTTGAACAAAACATTAATAAAGAAACAAATGTCAGAATGAGCTTTGGTAACACTAGGCTTAGACAACTCCTCTGTAAACAAAAAAATTCTCAAGTAATGATATGTCTTGTCTTTTTTGGCTATTGAAATTGGCTGTCTATAAATATTCAAAAAAGTAACTTTAATATCTTGATTGATAGGAATAGCCACTGTCTTCTCACTGTTGATAGAAATATTATTAATCTTAAAGAACTCACTGGCAATATCCAAAGCATACTAAATAGAAACCTGACAATTCTCAACTCAAACAGTATCATCAACAAATGTGCCAGCTGCAAAATAAAAAGTCATCTCACCACCACTCTCAATTCTGCCTGTTCTTGAAACAAATTTAGTATTAATTCTGTATCTACACAATTGTTTATGTTTTTTAATCTCACACAAGAATGGATCATAAAAGATTCTCCACAAAAAAGACAAGAAAACCTCACCTTAATCTAAATTGTTATGTATCTTGTAGCCATTCAACAGACCAAAATCAGTCATAATCCTGTTAATTCTATCTCCATGTATATTCCTAAAGAACTCAATAAATCTGTTACACATTTTAACACGCCGTAAGCTAGCTTTTAGATGGTGCCATCTAACAAAATTATATGCTTTCTACATGTCCTGTAAAACCAACCAGATCTCTTTATTTTTTTTAAGAGCATCTTTAACCACTGACCCGATGGCAAACACTAGAGACTGTGTAAACATACTCTTTAGTACTAAAAAGTTGTTGTCCCAGAGAACATTGAACTTGTTAGATGCCAACAAAATATGATCAGACAAAATCTTAGACAGAATCTTCCTAGTAGTTTTGATTAGCACTATTGGTTGAGTGTTTGTAAAAACACCATTCCAGTCATATGGCTTAGGAATTATTAAAACCCATGCTCTCTTCTACAAAGTGAGCATTCCATCAACAGTTAAACATGTATTTAGCAGTACTAATAAACACTCTAATACTTTTTTACCATTATGCTTCCATAATTTATTAAGTATGCCAGACAGGCCAGTTGTCTTGTCATCAGGCAGACCACTAATGACCAGGACTAATTTACTCATGCTGATTGCATACATCACATCAGAGAAAACATTGTTCCTAATATAATCTAGTTGTTGATTTGTTTCAATTAAAATATCTAAAGTAGAATACTATGATAAGATACTATGAAAAGATATATTTTTTTGAAGAGAGAAGCTCTTCTTTTATACAATTTGTTGTAGTACTAATCTTTGAACTTGCACTTTTCTCTTTACTACAATTTGGGTGAACTAAAGATATATTTTGGCAAACTAAAAATATATTTTGGCAAACTACAAGTTATTTCACTGAACTATTTGATTATTTTGGCCAATTTTTATTAATTTCGGCAAATTTTAACTATGTTAAATGGTTCAGGGTATTGTGTAATTTGATTATCTTAATTTCTAGAGTACAAATCGAATTATTGATTGAGTAATAATATTTAATAATTTGATTAAATAATAAGTGATAATTGAAATAATAATAATATATGCTAATTAATAATAGGAATTATAAGAGTAATTTCATGCTAATTAATAACTAAAATTCTATTGGTAACACTGGCAATCTTCTGGTAAGCTATCCTCAAATCTGAGTGTTTATCTTTATTTCTGGGTCTTTTACCAGTGCTATATCCTAACATTAGTAACTCAATACTTAATTTTTAATCAATTAGTATACAACAATAAAAGAAAAAATAAAAGAAAAAAAAATAAACAAAGAGAAAAATAAACCAAGACAATTAAGTTAGTATCCTGTTAATAGCTATAATCAAAAGCTATTGTTTTAGTGTGGTCAAATATGGATTACTATCAACATAAAGTGTTGATAGTGGAGAGTGAATTGAGATAGCAAATAGTTATTTAATGATATTTGTGATTTGAAAGATTGTTTTTTAGACTAAATCTAAACTAAAAGGTTTGTCTTTTCTACTTCTAATACTACCACTATATATACATAATTGAGATTTTTCAATTCCTCAATTCTTTATACCAGAAATTCTGGAATTTCTGAAATTCTGCAATTTCTTTGAGAAGAATCCTGGAATTCTGCAATTCTGTAATTCCTTATACAAAAATTCTGAAATTCTTGAAATCTTGTAATTCCTCTAAAAAGAATCCTGAAATTCTACATTTACTATGGCTACTTCTGATTGGCTAATTTATATGCTAATATACTTCTTATATTCTAAGAGTAACATTATTCTTTCCTTTTAATATTGAACTTTATTGAGATTTTCTAATTCTAACTCTTTATTTTGGAGTATTTTTTGAACTTTTTTTTTGAAAATTACTTGTGTTATCTTGTTCTGTAATTTTTCAAATTGAACATTGGTTATTTTTTTTATTTGGTTAATGGTAATGGTGTTTATTGTTGGATTGAGTAAAATTTCTGGCTGGTTTTGAAATCCAATTTGTAATTGATAAATGACTTGTGCTTGTGTGATTAAATTGTTTTTTTCCATAAATTGTTTTGATTGTTGTAATATTTCTGAATCAAATAATTGCTTTGTCTTATTCATATATAAGTTCTGAATATTCAAGTATTGTTCCAAGTGGAAATAGCAAAAGTTTTTTGGAAATTTTTGTATCTATCACTTCCAAGTTTTTTTGGTCAATTTTTAATATGGGGTAATTTTTGTTGGCTTTTTTATTGCCAATTTTATTTTTTGAATTATTTTATTGATGGTGTTTTCTGTTTTCTTTTGTATTTTGTATTGGAGTATCTTTCTGATATTTTTGTATCAAATGATTTGTTGGTTAATAATAATTTTCATATTTTATTGTTGAATTAGTTGAAAGAGTTGTTGTGCTAGTGAGTAAATATTGTCAGTAATTTCCATTTTTCTAATATTTTCTATCGTGTTTATTATGCCTTTATATATTCCTTTGGTTGATCAATTTGATGTATTTGTATCAATGATAATAATTGGTTCTAGATTTTGTGAAATCTTATCTGGTCAGACTAGTATTTTCTGTACTCTTAACTGTAGAATATTACTGATAGATGATGATATTATATTATAATATGGTTTTAATTGATCTTTATGTACTGCTTTAGTTAGAATTTTGTTGTTTCACCTTAATTTATAAGCTCTATTTCCTAAAATTTTTTCTATGTGAAATGATTTGTCCTATTTGGGATCAAATTTTCTACTCTATTGTTTTACTGCTTTGGTACAATATAAAAGTACTTTGTCTCCAATCTTGAATTCAACTGGTTTGTCTGGTAGTTGATTATTGTGTCTTTTTTTTTGTTTTTCTTGTGACTTCTAGATGTTATTAGCTGCTCTTCACTATTTGTTTTCTAGTGTTTCCATTAAGTTATATGTTTTTCTCAACAATATTTCTTGAAAATTGTTTCTGTTATTAGTTCAGTTGGATATGTGCTGACTTCTATTTCTATTGGTAATGTTGCTATTCTACTGTATACTAATTTAAATAATGTTGCTTGTGTAGTGTCTTGCTTTATTGTCTAGTAAGCAAATAATACTGATGATATAAACAAATTCCATTTGTTTTGATTTTCTTGGCTGATTTTGGCAATTGTTTCACACAATGGTTTATTGAATTTTTTGACTAAACTATTAGTTTGTGGATAATATGATAATAATAATGGTTTTTTGATTCCAAATTTTTGACTTAATTCTGCCAATATTTTATTCACAAAGTGAGTTCTTTGGTTTAATAGTAATTCTTTTGGGCATTTATATCAATAAATTAGATTTTGATAAATGAATTTGGCAACAGATTCTGCATCTGCTCTTTGAATGGCTTTTGTTTTTGGCCACTTAGTAAAATAATCTATGGCTACTGTGATATATTTGTTTTTTCTACTGGTTATTGTTAATAGTCTGACTAAGTCAATTCCAATGCAATTAAATGGTTGTCCCACTTTGATTGGTCTTAATGGCTTATTGGGTTTTGTTTTTTATTTTCTCTGACAAACATCACAATTTTAAACATATTAAATAATGTCTAAATACATAGATAACCAATAGTATTTTTTTTTTCATAATTGCTTCTTTGTAAAAATGTCCTGCTGTTGAATTAGAATACATGTTAAATAATATTGTTTCCTTCTCTGGTTTTGTAATTACTTTGGTTGGTTGATCTGAATTCTTTCTGTTTTTTTAATAAAATATATTTTGGTAAGTAATAAAATATTTGGATTGTTGTTTGATATGGTTTTGTTCTTTTGGAGATAATTTCTTCTTAAACTGCTAAATATTAATATAATGTTGAAGTTGTTGATATTTTTATATATTTATCTTTTGTTATATTTTTGGTTGAAATGTTTTTAGATTTGTCTCATTTGTGACAAGCTGTTAGTATTTACATTTTTTTTTCTTTTTTGTAATGTACTGTATAATTAAATGGTAAAAGTTCTATTTTCTATCTAGCATGACAATCATCTCCAAATTCTTGCTTTTGGATTAAAGTCAATTTTTTATGGTCAGTGTATATGTCAAATTTCTGGCTTAAGTATTCTTTCACTTTATGACTGCCCAATAGATTGCTAAGTGTTCTAATACTAGTGTTCTATAGTTTTTTTCAGCTGAACTTAAGCTGTGACTAGCATATGCTACTGGGTGTCCTCTTTCATTTGGTCTTTTCTAAGATAGTACTGTTCCTAATACTTGACCTGATGCATTAGTTGTAATTATGAATGGCTTGTTATAATTTAAGTAGATTAGTACTAGAACTTGAATAAGCTTTTTTTTTAATATATCAAAAGCTTTTTGCTGGGTTTTCATCCATTTATATTTGGTGTTTTTTGTTTAAAGCTGGTATAATGGCTAAGCCAGTTTGGAAAAGTCTTTGATGAAGTGCCAATAATAACTTACAAATCCTAAAAATGTTCATAGTTCAGTCAAGTTGGTAGGTACTGGAAAGTTTTTAACTATCTCAATTTTGTCTAAATCTGTTTTGCTTCTGTCTTTGCTTATGACATGTTCCAAAAACTTGAGTTCAGTTTTTCCAAAGAAACACTTGATTGCATTTAGTTTAAATTTGACTCTTCTTAGTCTTTTAAATACTTGTTGAAAATGATGCAAAAAATCATCGAATGTTTTGAAGAATATGTTGGTGTCATCCAAATATATGACTACTAATTTCCATAGCAATCTGGTATAGACAATTTCCATGAGCCATTGAAATGTGGCAGGAGCATTTATCAAGCCAAATGGCATAATCTCAAATTCGAAATTTTTTTTACAAGTTGTAAAAGCTGTTTTTTTTTTATTTTCTGCTTTTATAATTACTTGCCAGTAACCACTGTCTAAGTTTAATGTTGAAAACCATTTTTTTCCTCCCAAAGCATTAAAAAGTTCTTGGATTTTTGGAGTCAGATAGTTATCTTCTTTGGTTACTCCATTAAGTTTTTGGTAATCAACACAAAAGCAGATTTTTCCATTTTTTTTATGGATTAGTACTACTGGCAATAACTATAAACTTATTGATAGTTGAATTAACCTATTGTTTAACATCTGGTTAATTTTTTGTTGGATAATTTTATGGCTTGCTAGTGGTATTTGATATGTTCTTTGTTTGATTGGCATTGTATCTTCAGTTTTGATCTAATATTGAATTATGTCTATTCTGCCAAATTCATTTTCATTTGCAAAGATGTTGTTGAAATTGTTGAGTAACATTTTAAGCTGCATTCATTGTAGTGGGTCTAAATTTTCCAAATTCATTTGTTCTGATTGTTCTGGTTGGAGCAGATAACATTCATCTTATTTATATATTGTTTATGATGTGATATCCACATATCTACACAGTTGTAGAAAATCTGAAATGGGGTTTGGTGATTGTTCTTCAATTTCAGTGCTTAAATATCCAATGATAATTTCTTTTGGTATCTCAAAAACATCTCCTGTTGTGTTGTAGATAGAAATTTTAACATGTTTCAGGCTCTTGGCTGGTATATAAAGATTGATAAGTCCAATTTTTTTTGATTCACAAATGGTAGTTTCCACTTCAAAAATTTAGAATTGATCCTTTACTTTTCTTTTTATGGCTAATATGTACTGGTTATATAGTAGAATGGAAATTGATTGATGGGTGGAGATAATTTCTCCCTTGTCAATAACTTTTTCTTTTGCCATATTAACTGGTACATCTATTTTACCTGTGGATCTGAATTCACTTATTCCTTTAGGTGTAATCCCTAGTTTTTCTCTCTCTTCCACTGATACTAACTGAGTTATTTTAACCAAAGATAGGAATATTGTCTATGTTATTTTTTTATTTGGCTCTATGATATAGGCTTTTTTTGAGTCATTTTGTAGTATTGTAATAATATTTTCTATGTATCCTGTATTAATTATTTCTTCTCTAATGTTAATCTCTTTTTTCACTAAACTATTCCTGAATGCTAACTGAACTATTATTGTTGCTGGAATTTCCAGTGCTACTTTCAGATCAATGCATATGCACAAATGTGGTTCCAATTTGATGGCTTCTTTTCTTAAGTATTTCAGATCAAAACCCTACATCAGTATTATATGCACATTTTGGCATGATACCTTTATTATTATCACTAAACCATTTAAGTTTCTGCTCTTTGGTAAAGTCAAAAAGCACAATATATTGTTCTGGGCTTAAATTTAAGTTCAAATTATTGTTATTTCTATGGCTATTTTAAACAGAGCTGAACTTGTTGTTTTTGTTGTTATTATTGTCAGAGTTTGAATTGGAATTGAACATGGATTCTAATTCTAATGTGCAGCTGCTGATTGGTTTTTCTTTTTCTGGAATCATGTAAATCATGTGTGATAGTGGATTGTAAATGAGATCACACTCATTACAATATTGAAAGTTACAGGAAATTAAACAGTAATCACATAATTGGGTGTTTAGTTGTTCTAAATATTGCTTTTGTACTTTCTTAATAGGTATTAAGTCCTAATAATATTCGTGAAATTGTTCTGGGTTCATAGCATCGAAGATGATATTAGAATTCAGAATTCAATTGAGTTCTATGAGTTCTGATAGGTTATTTTTTATTTCTCTTATTTTTTTTTTGACATACCTTTGATTTTGGTAAAAGCCATTTGCCAAATTTTATTGTCATTATGTGGACAGCTATCTAAGCATTTTACTGTTCTTCTCTAGGCAGTATCTATTGGTGTTTCTTTGTATATTCAATTACTGATTAGAATTGTGTATTAACATAATTTGTTGCACATTTTTCCTCTCCTAGGAATGTTGTTTCACATTTTTTCATTGAAAAAAGTTTCTTCACAAGCCAGGCATGATTTATTGTCCCATTTTTTTTGTTGCTTAAATTGTCCAAATTATTCAAGAATACATGAGTGACAGTAATATTTTGTGGCTATTGGCCAGTCCTTATTGTCATCATAACATGTACCCATTGTTGACAATTTTTTGCCACAATCAATACAAATTAGCTTGGATTGATAATAGTTTGGCTGTGATTGAGTAGTAGTGGAGTATGTTGTCAAACTGAAGGTAGTAGTTTGAGTTTTCTCTTTTTTTCTTTTTTTTTTTCCTTTTCTTCTCATATAAGTACTGGTGGTAGATTGTTGTGATTGATATCAGTCCATAAGACTTGGTAAGCTTCCCAAGTGGGTTTCTTCTTTTTTTCTTCTAACTCTATTAGTAGCCATTCATTAATAGTGGTCTTGAAATAATTGCAGATTGCTAGTATTTGAATATGTCAACCATTCTGGCTAAGTTGTAGTTTCTAGATATTCCAGTTAAGTACAGCATTGGTTTTGGACAGCCAGTCATTACTAACTAGTGCTTAATACTAGGTGGTTTCCATAATAAAGACTTTGATTGGCATAATAATACTACTGACTTTAAAAGAAAAGTTGTTGATTTTGCCTATTAGAGTCTTTGTTGTTCCATTAGTGATAATTATTTATGCACTAATAACACGATCAATTCAGCAACCTAATTGATTTATGAGTTGTCAAATAATAATGTTGCCAGCTAATCTACTGTTTAGAATCAGTTTAATAAGCTAATTATCAATTTTAGCATCTGTATACATTGTAGTAATGGGTTTTAATTCTAGGGTGGCTTTACTAAATAGTGGCATTTCAAATGGTTTCTCGAGTTCAAAAGGAAAGATAGCAGTAAGTAATTTGTTTTTAGTAATGATTGCTGGTAGTATGTTGTTGATAAGTGGCTGCTTTTGTTTAAGTTCTAGCTTATTGAATAAGATGTCTTCTGGGATAACCAGAAAACTTAAATAGCTCTGAGAATTTGGGTTTTGGCTATATCCAATTTCCAAACTCCACTGCTGTGATCTTCCTGGCTGCTGGAATAAGCTGGAGATCAGCTGATACATCACCATTACTAATCACCAGTTTTGTTGGGTGTATGCGATTCTTGGCCTCAGATTTCTGGATATCTAAGCTGAATTTTAGAATTGTAGTTGATAAATTACTTGTAGCTGTATTTGATAAATAACTGGAACTGGGATTTGATAGATTGGAAGTACATATATTGGTTGTTATGTCATTTGTGGGTAATGGGATTGATATTGATATGATTTAGTTAATAGATTATTGGCATAGTTCTGGGTTTGAAATCTGCAATTGGGGTTTTGATATTGATTACCCAATCATTAACTATTAATTCTGACATGGCAGTTAACTTTAATGTGACTTTTTTTACCACAATTGTAGCAAATACATGTTTCTTGTTGCCACAATAATTGTGTTGCTGTAGGATGCAACTGATTTTGGTGCTAATCAATAGTTCTGGAATTGTCGCAATATTATGACAATTAATAAATAATCTGATTATTGTTAGCTAAGTATCTCTTTACTTTCTGATTAATTAAATCACTGAATTGTTTTAATTTAAAATCAAATTTAGATGATCTGTTTATTACTAAATTGATGGCTTGGATATGATTTGCTTCAAATTCAGTGGTGTTACAGGTAATTATTTGAGGTTTTAAATCAAATAACAAACCTGTAACTTGGTGCTAATTTGCTTGATGATGTTAGTAATATCTGTAGGTTGTTTGTATCTGAAGGTTTTGGTTGAGTTTTTTGTATAATGAAGAGAGATTCAATAGTTGTTTTCAGTAGTTTCTTGGAATCACAATTCTGTTGAATTTTTTTCTCAACATGATGGCCAGTAATCTTTTTGGTAAGCTATCCTCAAATCTATAAGTTCTTTATTCTTGTTTCATGGGTCTTTTACCAGTCTCTATGATGTCTGTAATTCAGCACTTTTTAATCCTTAATTAATTAGTAAAACAAAAGAAATAACAAAAGAAAATAAAAGAAAATAAAGAAATAAATTAAGGCAATAAATGTTAGTATCCTGTCAATAGCCATGATCAAGAGCTATTGTTTCAGTGTAATTAAATATCAGTTACTATTAACATGAAGTATTGATAGTAGAAAATAGATTGAGATAGTAAATAGTTATTTAATAATATTTGTGAATGGAAAGATTGCTTAGATTAAATCTAAACTAAAAGATCTGTTTTTTTTTTTTCTAATGCTATCACTATATATACATAATTGAGATTCTTCAATTTCTCAATTTTTCACACCAGAAATCCTAGAATTTCTGGAATCCTGCAATTTTTTTGAAAGAAATCCTGGAATTCCATATTTACTATAGCTACTAATTGGCTAATTTATATACTAATATACTTCTTATATTCTATAAGTAACATTATTTCTTTTTTTTTAATGTTGAGTTCTATTGAGATTTCCTAATTCTAGTTTTTCATCTTTAAGTATTTTTTGAACTTTTTTTTCAAGAATTACTTGAGTTATCTTGTTCTGTAATTCTTTAAATTGGGCATTAGTTATTTTTCTCATTTGGTTAATAGTGATAGTGTCTATTGCTGAATTAAGTAAGATTTCAGGTTGGTCTTAAAATCTAGTATGTAATCAATAGATGACTCTTGCTTGTATTATTAGATTATTATTTCCCACAAATTTCTCTAGTTGTTGTAGTATTGTTGTATTTTGTTTTATCTGTATATAAGTTCTAAATATTTAGATGTTGTTTTAAGTAGAAATAGCAAAAGTTTCTTGAAAATTGTTGTGTCCACTAATTTCATGTTTCTATTGTTAACTCTTAATATTGGGTGACTTTTGGTTGTGCTTCTATTGCCAATTTCACCTTTGTAATTATTTTGTCAATAATGTTTTCTGTTTTTTTCTATACTTTATCTCATGGTTTCTTTTTGGTGTTTTTATATCTAATAGTTTGTTGATTAATTGTAATTTCTATCTCTTGTTGTTGTATCAGTTGAAAGAGTTGTTGTGCTAATAAGTAGATGTTGTTGGTAATTTTCATTTTTCTGCTGTCTTTTGTCATGTCTACCATGTTTTTATATTTTTTTAGTTGTTCAATTTAACATATTGGTGTTGATAATAATGATTTGGGTATAATGGTATCACTCATTTAATCAGTAACATAGCTTTTCTTCTATAGACTAGTTTGAAGAGTGTGAACTGAGTTATATTTTGTTTTAATATTTGGTATGCAAAGAGTACAAAAGATATGAATAAGTCCTATTCTTGTTTATTTTCATGACTTATTTTTGTTAATGCTTCACACAGTGTTTAGTTAAATTGTTCTACCAGTTCATTCATTTGTAGGTGGTATGGTGACAATAAAAGTTGCTTTATTCTAAACTGTTGGCTTAGTTCAGTTAGCATATTATTAACAAAATGTGTTCCCTGATCAGATAATAATTTTTTTAAGCATCTATATTGGCAAATTAGGTTTTGATGCACAAATTTAGTTACTGTTTTGGCATCAGCCACTTGGATTGCTTTGGCTTCTGGCCATTTTGTAAGATAGTCTATGGCTACAGTGATATAATAATTTTTTTAAAATGTAATTGAGAGAGGTCCAACCAAATTGATCCCAATTTTATCAAATAGATTTCCAACTGAAATAGGTTGAAGTGGTTCTGTTGATCTTGTTTCTCCTCTTTGCTGGCATAAATCACAATTGAGCATATATTTGAAAATGTTTTTGTATATTATTGGCTAATAGTATAAATTTAGTGTTCTTTTGAGAGTAGCATCTTTGTTAAAATATCCTGTGATTGGATCAGAATACATACTATGTAATATAGTTTTCTTTTTATTGTTCTTTATAACTTGTTGTGGAATAAGGCAGTTTTGGTGTTTTTGTCAATATAGTTGGTTGTTTTGAATAAAATAATTTCAGGCTTGTTTTTATATGGTACTTTGTTCCTGTTGAGATAATATCTCCTTGAAACATAATGTCAATAGGTACTGATGTAGTCATTGATAAGTGAGTGTGTCTATGGGTCTGGGATTAGGTTTGTGGCATCCTTGACAAACTGTCAGCATTGGTGTTCTTGGATCTTTCTTTGTAATGGACTTTGAGTAAGAATTGTTGCAGATAAGTACTCCATCTTGCATATTTTTTTTCCAGTTGTGGATTGTTAAGTAACCAAACAAGTCCTTTATGATTAGTATATAGGTTAAAGAACAAGCCAAGGTAATGTTTCTATGTCTGTATGGCCCAATAAATGGCAAAACATTCCAGATCTGTTGTGCTGTAATTTTTTTCTGCTGGACTAGTGCTGCAACTGGTGTAAACAATTGGATGTTTTCTATTGTCTGGTCCTATTTGTGATAAGATTGCTCCTAAAGCATTTTTCAAGACATCTATAGCAACAATAAACTATTTAGTGAAATCTGAGTAAATCAGAATTGGGGATGTGATCAATTGCTGCTTAAGATAATTGAATGCTTTTTGTTGGTCATTTTTTTATAGGTATAACATATATTTGGACAACAAATGATGAAGAGGTTTTGCAATAGTTGAAAACTCTTTGACAAATTGGTGGTAGTATTTTGGTAATCCTAAAAATCTTTGTAACTCTTGAAAATTAATTGGAACTAAAAAATCTTTAACTTTTTGGACCTTGTCCAGGTTGGATTTGACTCTATTTTTGCTAATTGCATGTCTTAAAAATTTCAACTCAGTTTTTCCAAAGAAACATTTCTTGGAATTAAGTTTTAATCTGGCATTTCAAAGATGTTTGAAGACTTGTTAAAGGTGCAGTAGATAATTGTCGAATGTTTTAAAGAACACATTTGTGTTGTCTAAGTAAACTATAATTAATTTCCAAAAAATTCCTTTATACACAATGTTCATAAGGCATTGGAATGTAGCAGGAGCATTGCAGAGTCTGAAAGACATTATATTGAACTTGAAGTTTCTATCTCAAGTGGTAAATGCCATTTTTTTTTTATCTTTGAGATTTATTTTGACCTGCCAATATTTGCTGGCTAAGTCTAATAATGAGAACTCTTTCTTTTTTTTTAGATTGTTCAGAATTTTTTGGATGAAGGGAGTGGGGTAACTATCTTTTCATGTGATGCTATTTAATTTTCAGTAATCCATGTAGAATCATATCTTTTTGTTTTTCTTGGTAACCAAAACTACTGAAGAGAACCAAGGGCTTAATAATTCTTTGATTAAGCTATTGTTAAGCATTTGTTAAACTTCTTGTTTAATAAAATTGTTACCAAATGGGGGTACTTGGTAAGTTTGTTGTTTAATAGGTTGAGTGTCTCTTATATCAATCTAATGCTTCATGATGTTGATGCATCCAAACTCATTTTCACTGGCAAAGACATTGGCATATTGATTCAAGAGAACCTTAAGTTGCATTTGCTGAGGAGTACTCAGGTTTTCTAAGTGTAGTTTGTCAATTTTTTCTGGCATGAACAAGTAATTTTCTTTTGGCAAGTTTTATACTTGTGAGGTAATATCACAAAATAAGAATAGCTGTGTGAAATCTGAAATGGGCTGGGATTTTTCGAAATGTTGGATGTCTAGTGAAATGAAACCAATGAAAATTCCTTCAGAAATTTCAATTACATCTTCTATGAGATTGTGGATAGAGATTTTGAAGTGTTTATGGACTTTGGCCAGTAGGTATAAGTTAGCAATATTGGCTAGGGAACAGATTTCAGGATTGGCTTCAAATAACAGGGCTTAATCTTGGATCTTTCAATTCACCTTAAGGATGTATTGTTGGTAAGGGGGGATAGAGATAACTGTATTGGTGTAGATAAGTTCTACCTGGTCACTATCTTTCTCCATGAAATTAATTGGTACATTTTCTTTTCTACTTGATTCAAATCTGTTGATTTCTTAGACAGTGAGGTCTAATTCTTCTCAGATTGTTACTGGAGTTAATTGGAGTATTTTGATTAGGGGTAAAAAGATAGCTTGGACAATCTTTTCTTGTGATTCTATTTTGTAGAGTTTGTTCAAATTGTTTTGTAGCATCACTATAATGTTTTTCATGTAACCAGCATTGATAATTCCTCTCTTTACATTGATTTTTTTTTGGCTAGATTAAATTAAGAGGCAACTTGTACTATTGTACTAACAGGAATTTCTAATGCTATCTTAAGATCTATTTTTACAAGAAAATGTGGAACTATAATTATAGGTGATTGTTCAGATATTGTAGGTCAAAACCAGCATCAATGTCATGCACTCTTTTGGGACAGATTCTTTCCTTATTGTCACTGTACCATTTTAATTCTAATTCTTTGGATAGGTCAGAATATGCGAAATACTGTTCTGTTTTGGTATTCTCAGTTGGATCTTGAAACAATATGTTCTCAGTAATTAATTTCTTTTCTACCTTGAATTCCGATAGTTTGGTGATTAGGTATAGTTTTCTTAGAAGCAGATTGAACATAATATCACATTTGTCACAGTACTAAAAGTAACAAGAGATCAAACAATAATTGCATAGTTTTGTGTTTAGGTCAGCTAGCCTCTGTTTCTGCTCTTTTCTAGTCAGTGCCAAATTCTGATAGTGCTCATAGAAATATTCTGAATTGTTCTCAATGTTGCCAAAGATGTCAAAAGTTATGATATATTCAGGTTCTGGAAGAGATAAGGGATTGTTTTTGAATTCCAATAATTCCTTGATTTTAGCACTCTCTGTTTTTGCACTTGCCATTCTCCAAATCTTATGTTCATTATGAGGATACCCATCCAATTGTTGTAACATTTGTTTTCAGGTCCTATTCTTATTCCAATTGTTGGCAGTGATGACTTCCTTGGCTTCCACGATCTATGTATATACATTATCTTTTTTACCAGAGAATTTCTTTAATTTGGTGATATCTCAATAAGCCATGATCTGATAAGTAGGTGGAATCTTACTGTTTAATGTTAAAAGGTTTGGTGTTTGCATGTCAGAGTGTTTTCCTGGTGTTAATTCTGGTTGTTTCTTTTTGTTAATTTTTCCAATGAATTAAAGAATAGCTGTTTCTTCAGAGAGAGTAGTTGATAATTTGGTCAAGGGTTTAGTTGGTAGTGGTTCTTATGTCAATGTATTTCCATCTGTTTTATTAATTATTGGAGTAAAATTTCCAAACAACAATCTGTATTTTTTTAATAATTTGGTCTAACTGTGTTAATCTCAGAGGTGTGAATTTCCAGGAGTTTATAGTGTTTCTGACTGGGTTTTCTGAGGTAGATTGAATACAATTCTACTTTAAAGTGTTTGATAATATGATAAAGTTGTTGGGAAGAGGAATCTTGGTTTCTTGTTAACTGTGAACTTGGCTTGGGCAGTTGCAAAATTGTTGGATTTGTCTTCATATTTCTTAGGGTCGGATTTTACTGATTGTTGTACTTAAGGGAATCATTTTGCCATGTAATATTTAATGTCTGTATTAATTATGCACAGAGTTTTAGCAATTGTTCAGATAGTTGTGGCTGTTAAGTATTCTAATAAGCTTTAATGGATTTGTTCTTCCAGTTTTTCTGTGTTGGTTGTGTGGCCTAATAACCAGTTAATTTTTGCATTAATATAGTTACAAAAATCACTTTCTGCATAAATAGTTTCTGCTAGTATTTCTAAGTCTTTTTAAAAATATTGAAATAATGCTCTTCTATATAGAGAGTGGTTTTTTCCTACTGTTCTAATAGTTGCCACTTTTGTGAATTTCTGGAGTGTTCTGTTTCTGTGGATTTATAACCTCACAGAGAGCACTAAATATTACAGGTAAACTTAGTGGGGTATAGAAATAGTAATGTTTGGTGTTTTTAATGATTAGTAATACATCTTTTGCATAATTCTATTGGTTTAGTCTTAATTATCAGTCTCTAAAAATCTTATCTACTGGTTGTGAATTTATCCATTGAGTTTTTTGATTATAAGGCACAGAATTTTAAGTTTTTGTTGATTGCAACTTCTTATAAAGATAAGCTTTCTTCTCTGAGCTAACAAGTACAGTTATTAGGGTCTGACATTGTCTTTTTACTTTTCTGGTAAGCTATCAAGATAATATTAATATTCCAAACCTAGAAGGAGCTTCCTTTTTTTACCAAGCTATTACAAAGTCTATTTCCAGACAGTCGATTTTACTATGTTGCCACTCCACAAAAGAAAAATAAAAAAAAAATAAAAGAAAAGAAAAGAAAGACAGAAAATAAAAAAAAAGATAAATTAGTATCATCAATCACTGTAATCAAAAGCAATTGGTCCAAATTGTGAATAGTTTAAGGCAGTTATGCTAAAAGCATCTGTCCTAGAATGAAAATATGAAACAATGGTTAATTTACATGAATTCCACAAAGTTCAAGAACATGAATTTGTGATTCTAATTTTTTAATAATTGATTTATTTCAGAAGATGAACATAGAATATAATAAATAATAAAGGGATATGGATATTGGATTCTTGTTTAGTAATTTATATCTATCTGTCTGTCTGTTTCTATCTTCTACAATTACTTGCTTTTATACATTCTTTTGGTTTTACATGATTGCTTCTGATTGTTTTGTTATTGCTAACTATTGCTTTGTTATTTTTGTTATTGTTTCATTTTTCTATGTTATTACTAGTTATCCTATATTATAACACATTATTTAGTGTTATTCTGTGTTATCCCACGTTGTAATATATTATTCTGTGCTATCCTAAGTTATAATGCATTATCTAATATTATTGCACACTATTCTAAGTTATAATGCATTATTTAATATTATTGTGTGCTATTCTGTGTTATATTATGTTCTGATCACGTTTTTTTATAACTTCAAATTGATTTTTCTACTCGAATAACAGTGTATTTGTTCTCCAATTTTTTTGTATTTGTTGCTCAGCTTAATAGACAGTCAATTTTTGCATATAGATATTGACAAAATTCTCTTTTAGTAGTAATAGTTTTAAGTAGTATTCCCAAATCTTGTCTAAAGTATTAAAATAATGTTTTTCCATATAATTAGTAATCTTTTTTTACCATTTTGAGAATTGTTACTTTTGTGAATTTCTAAGATGCTCTGTCTCTGTGAATTTTTATAACCTTACAGAAAGCACCAAATATTATAGATAAATTTAGTGAAGTATAATGATAATGTTTGATGCTTACAATTTGGGTTTCTAAGAAGCTTTTGATGGTTTTTTCTGGTAGATTTGTTTGGTGTATTAGTGTTATCAGTCTTTGAAGGTCTTTTTGATTGATATGAATTTATCTGTAAAGTTTTTTAGTTATAAAACACAGAGTTTTTACTTTTGTGTTTTACAACTTTTTATTGTAAATATGAGCTATCTTTTCTGAGCTAATAAGCACAGTTATTAGAGTTTGGTGGTATTTTTTTGTCCTTCTGGTAAGCTACTAAGATAATATTAATATCCAATTTTAAAAAAAGCTTCTCTTTTTTACCAGATTATCATAAAATCTATTTCCAAACAGTCAATTTTTCTATGTTGCCACTTTACAAGAGAGAATAAAATAAAAAAATAAAAAATAAAAAATAAAAAAAAGAAAATAGAAAAAGATAAATTAGTATTGTCAATTGTTATAATCAAAAGTGATTGGTTCAGGTCATTAAGGTTTGGAACATTTATGCTATAAGCATCTGTTTTGGAACAAGAGTATAAAATAGAAATTAGTTCAATTCAAATATGAGATAATTGATCATTATGTATTGATAATTTTTGTGTTTTCAAATAAGTTTTTTATTTTTGTAAGATGTAATAATTATAAAGAAGAGAAAAATTGATTCTTGTTTAAATGTCTTTTTAACTTCTATAGCTACTTATTTTTATATATTTTTTTTGTTTTATAAGATTGTTTCTGATTGTTTTATTATTTCTGTTATTATTTCATTTTTCTACATTATTGCTAGTTATACTATATTATAACACGTTATCTTATGTTATTATATATTATACTATGTTATAATATGTTATTTTATGTTATTATGTATTATACTATATTATAACATATTATCTTATATTATTACATATTATCTTGTGTTTTTTCATATTATACTGTATTATTTTGTGTTGTTATATTTTTGGTCATGTTTTCTTTATAACTTTGAATTGGTTTTCTTACTTGGGTAACAATGTTCAATAACATTATGTATACTACTTTGTGTTCAAGAAATAAAGTTTAGAAACTGTCTATGTTTTCAAATGTGTTAAAACTACTAGTATAAAAATAGTCAATTTGGTGTAAGAATTGGAGATGGCTCATCAAGTTGATGTGTGGATAATAAAGGCTAAGTATAAAGCATTTATGAAGAAAAAATGTTTAATTAAATGTAATAATTCTGTGCTTTCTAATATTTGTGTTTTTTTGTCTTTATTTTCTGTTAGTGTTATTAGGTTGCTTAGTATTGCTAAAGCTTATGATGTTAGTTTTGGTTTTTTTACACTCTGTAGTTTTTTTGCTGATATTAATAGTGCAATTTCTGTTATAATAAATTTATAGTGTTGCTTTGATTGGTCTGAGTGGCTGGTCACATATAGAAAATACATGATTCATGCCTAGTTTAGATTACTTAATTTGATGTATTGTGTTAGATGGTGTTTGGGCTTCACTCATAAAATGTTAATAAAAAAAAATCAAGAAAATTTTTTTGAATAATAATATTAATAAAATAAAAGAATTATAAATTATTTGTTTTTTAAATGGTTTTATTTTCCGACTTTAATAAACTTTTAAAATATGTACTTTCTTTAAAACAAAGTATATATTGGCTATTATACTCATATTAAATAATAGTTTTGTGTTAAATAGCAATTTTAGTAATATTATAATATTAGTTATATAGTTTATATTAGAAACAAACTTTGATAATAATAAGAAAAAAAAATTTGATAAAATTAATTATTATATTTTTAGAAAAATAACCAGAAATAAATATAATAGTATGATAAAAAGTATGTTACAAAAATTATCTATTTAAATTATTTTTATTAAAAATTTGATATTTAGATATATTAAATACAATTTTTTTGTTTTGTATATATGATTTGTAATTATTTGGTAATCCAAAAATCATTTATTGCTTCTAAACATTGAAATATAATTGCAAATATAAAGATTTTACTTAATGCCTAAAACTATAAAAGCAGCACAATATTTTTAATCATAAATACAAAAACCATTGAAAGAAAAATTTGTTAATAATATAATATAATTTTTAATAATTAAATTTAATATATTTACAAATTTTGAGCTAAACTTGTTGTTTAGATTTAAGTTGAATTCAGGTTCAATAATTATAAGTTTGATTTAAGTTTAAGTTCAAAATTTAGCCAAAATCTCTGTTTAAGTTTGGTTTGATTTAATAATTTAATTGAACTCAAACTAAACCAAATTAAACCAAATTAAACATCAGAATTTTATACAATA
>JAAOMT010000334.1:38215-76975 GCA_016748015.1 Geosiphon pyriformis | reverse complement strand
TCAAGAGAAAAACAAAATCTTTTGATTATTTAATTGAATAAAGCAAACCCAATAGTGTTCAGAGTAGTAGAATTTAAAGTTGATGACATTTTTGAATTAGCTTTCATAATTCACATATTTGTACCGTTTAACACTCATTAATCGACAAAAGTTCTCTGTTGACTTTTGCTTTCTTGAAAATTATAACTTCGAAATTTTATTCTCGTTTAATTTCACACCATACTAAAGATAGGAGTTCAAAATGGTTTATCTCAATTTTCCTGAGCATTCTGGAATTAGCGGATAGATTAAATTGATCAACTGTAGCTAGAACTAGTTAATTATAATCAATTGGCATAGTTATTTTTACATAACTAGAGTTCTATCAAGCAAATGCTTATAAAACATTCATCAAGCTTCATTTACATCCTGATTAATATGAAGTTCACATCTATCACATTTAAACACTTTACTTCCATCCAAATTCTCTTATCACAATTTTGCCATATCTTTCTACTTTCAATTGGAGATGTTTACAGAATCTTGGATGTGCTCAAATTACATTTTATAAATTTTTTTGTTTAATCTTCTTTCTTTCACATTTGTATATTATGGAAAATTAACAATCCAATAATATTAAATGTTTATTAATCAAAAATAGTTTTTATATATATTAATTAATCAAATATGTTTTCTTAAATAGCTGTTATATTATAAGCCAATTTATTACATTCTATCTATTGTTAAACCAAAAAAAAATTGTCTTTATTTGCTTTTATTTTTCACCTTAATTTTTTATTCTTGTTTATATCTGAATTTAATACAACAATTGCAATTCTTTTTTGTAATTAACAGATAAAAATCACATTACCAAATTATTTTTTTAAAAGTACCACAATCTTTATTTGGAAATAAATTCAAAACAAACTAACACAGTTTTTCTCTAGTGTCGTCACTTGTTACATGCTACTGTTGTTCTGGTTTTCGTGTTACGCTTTCTGCTTGTTCTGGGACTCTCTTCTGTATCTAGCTGCTCGTCATCCTTGAAAACAATGTTAATTATTAGAATATCCTGGGAAAGTTTGTGCTCGTCGGAGGTCTAATCGTCGAAGAGAACGGCAGAAACGATCGCGATGGGTAATCACATATTCTGAGCCGATATGGCTGAGAAGTTCGTAGGTCGGAATCGAGAAAGGAGGGTCCACTTTTGTCACCAGAGATCCTGGCGCTAGAAACACGGGCGTATAGGTGATCTTATTAGTTTGATATGCATTATGGGATAGTCACGGATAAAAGATACCCAGAATGCCGAGATTTTTACCCGAGAACGTTCGGGAACATTCTCATTATCATAGCAAAATATTTGTATTATTCGAGAGAGTTCCTGAATATTCATGTCGACAGGCATCAATGTAAGCAAGTAACTAAGCAATTACGACAGGCTATGCCAACATGTATAAAATGATCCTGTCGGATTGATCAATTTACAAAATAAAATCCAAAACTTCAAAGTCACTAAGCTTTTAAAACAAAGTTCATTTTTTTAAATCTGCTAAACATACTACAACCATAAAAACTTCACATTATGTTCGCATATTTCCCACCCGATTCCGAATACATTTTCTTTACTCCCTCGAATTCACGTTATTCTCAACCAACAAGAGGCTGTCATTACGCCCAGGCAAATCGCTGTTTCCCAAATCCTCGTTATCATGAAGGGTATTACTCGCGAAATAGAGCTCATGATGTAATCTCTGAACTTCAAAACTTGGAACGACGACGAGCTATCGAATCAGCCCAACAAGAACGTCGACGTCGTATTCAAGCTGAGCAAGAAAATTTTCTTCAGCAGCAGGCCTTTCGTCAATGGGTATTGGATCAAGAACGTGAACGTGATGCAACTAATTTTTGCGGAGGAAAGTTACGTCAGAATGCTTCCCAATCAAAAAGCGGCGAAGGTAGTAATTTTAGCAAAACCCGAAAAATTCCGATCCAGAGTGGTAAAAGCAACATCTCTCGTCAAGAAGCAGCTGAACGGATTGTAGGATTTCTTCGTCACCGAAATGCAAATCAAAAAACACGTCGTACTTTACATAAGCTTCATCAACTTGGTTTAATCGAGCGGCATTTGAATGCGTTACAAAAACAGTTTAATTCAGAAGTTGTGCTGACTTTTCACACTGAACACGAAAAACAAATATTTCCTTCTACACCAGATAATCGCACTTTTCTCACTCAAGAAGAATCCGTATTGAAGATCTTTGACGAGTTGGATCGTATTGATAGCAATAACGTTGAAGTCATACGAGAACGACGAAAACAAATTGTGAGAACTGCTCAGAAAATGTTGAGTGATTTAGATTTAATTAAAGATTCGCAATGGAAGAAACTCAATGTTCAAGATGAGCAAGAAGATCAAATATCTGAAGCTATGCAGGCTCAATTAAAAATCGATTCTGAAGCTATAAAGACGACCACTCTGACCACGGCGACATCAGAAAAACTTGAGGAGGCAATTATTCAACCGTATACTATTCTCAATTCGATCGAACCAGATGTCGAGATAGCTGAGCAAGAAATGACACTAGATACTCAAATGGAGGCCGAAACTTCATTATCAGTCAATGAAGAAAATATCGAAATGGCGGAAGAAAGCACTAAAATTGAAAATTTATTCTCGACCAACAATGAAAATACTGAACTATCAGAACAAAGCGCACAAAGCGCAATTAGCGAGAAATCACTAGAACCACAATCTCCAGATACTATGATTGAAGATCAAGACGAAGAACCTATCCAAGATAGCGAAAAAAATACAGAGTATGTGATCAAACAAGATAATAAAATAATAAACAATTTAGAAAGCGAAGACGATTTTATTATTGTTGATAAATAGTTAGACGAAATTTTTGATTAATCAAGGGAATAAAGATTCGAATTAAAAGACATTTTTGTATAAATCGTTAATAAAAAAATACCTTGACTGACAATAACTTAAAAATTATCATTCTAATATCTCTGTTTTGATCTAATTACCCGCCAAAAAAATGCAGCATATAGCACATAATCATATGTATAATATCAATAGTTTGGCAAACGAAACCTCAATAAATATATAAATAAATAAATAAATTTCTAAAAGCTTTACCCGTAACGAGAGCCTTTGATTCACATTCCTAATAAGGGGAATAATATGAAATGTAAAATCCAAATTTCATAATACGGAGTAAAAGATGTAACATTCACTAACAGGTAGGTACAACAGGCGGTAACTCCAAATGTTATCATTAATTGCTGTCGTACACTCTCAATGCATTTTTGAATAAAATTGGGGGATTTTTGTATAAATTGAATGAATAATCCTCTTTGCCGTTTTTTTTTCACTCACACACACTTGAACAAAAAAATTATAATTTTAAAATGAAACAAAAGCGAAATTTTTTTTGTTTATTCATTATAATTATCACACTTCTTGCGTTGTCATCTTTCACGTTAGCAACACCAGATAAACAAACAACTGATAAGGGTTGCCCACACGCCAAAAAATGTCCGTACATTGCAAAAATCCAAGCTGGTGAAACACCTGATCCGGTAGATTGGTCCACCACCAAATGTCCTATGGCAAATGGGAAATGCCCTTACTTTGAAGAATTAAAAAAACGAGCAGAAGCAAATGATGGGAAATTAGAGTTGGCAGGTGTAGATGGTGTTACTGCTGGTAGTGGATGTCCTTATATTGAAAAGTGTCCACATTTCCAGAGTAGTAAGGATGGGAAAGAAGGAAAGTTCAGTGAGGATTATTTGAAGGAGTATCAAAAAGCTCATGGTGGGGATGTTTCCAAATGTCCTTATTTAAATAAATCTGACAAGGAAGATAGTGACGAAATTAAGTGTCCTCATTTACAAAAATTGAAAAAGGAACGGGATGCAAAGGAAGAGAATGTGAAATCGGAGGAAAAAAAGGAGGAATTGTAAATATTTAGTCTAAATTTAATATGTTTACATATATTTGTGAATAGAAAATTTTCTAGTGAATTCTTTTGGATTTTAATTTAATGAAACTTTAAAATGTTAAACTTGCTATTGAAACGCTGCTGGGTAAAAATGATCAAATTTCAAAAATTTAATCTCCTTCAATTGTGCTTCTTACTACTGGGGATTTTTAAACCTAAAAAAGGGTCAATGTCTTTATAAAAAACTTGAAGCCTATATTGTTAAAATAAACCTCATAAAATGAAGGGCTCAATTTTAGATTTGATCGATGGTATATTAAGTTAAACTTTGAAAAATGCGGACCTTAAAATTCAGGGGTTAGGCGCAGAAAGGTTTGCCACTGCGATAAATTCTATTAATACACGAAATTGCGATCTTTATTTCGTTTTTGAAATAGATTTGCTTGTTAAGGTTGAATTCATTCTGAAAAATGTGCATTATAAGGTGATTTATCAAATATTGTTGAAATTTGAGGGCAACTCTTAACTTTTACTTTGGTTTCACTAGCATTAAGAACTACCCTCTTGTAATGTGAAAATATTAAGAAGCAAAGAAATTTGGAAAAAAAAGAGGATGCACATGATCAATTTAACAATATTTAAAGGAGCATTTAAAGATAAGTGTTAATAAAATGAAGATTATAAGCAAAGGGATAAAAATTCGTGGAAAGAAATAATCTTTATAATATGAAATATTAACTCTACATTAGATAAATGGAAACGTTAATTAAAAAAAGCCAAGCTTTAAAGTATAAAAATGGATAAAGATGTTTGAAAAACTAAATAATTAAAATCATTTGAAGAGCAAAACAAAAGCAAAAAGAAATAAGGAATTCTTAATTTTCTGAAAATAAAATGTGATCAAGAATCAAGGGCTCGATATTGATGATGATGATGATGATGATGATGATGATCTATATTGGTTTCAAAAGATTTTAATTTAGCTGAAAAGCCATATTTTCAAAAATTAACAGATATTCATAATATTTATACATCGAAAAAGTTTTTTTTAACATGAATTCCCCTTTTCATTACAAACGTCGAAAATTAGATACTCAGCAACAGGAACAACAATAAAACAGAAGCGTAAATTGAAAGTTTAAATAAGTTAATAAAGTGAAATAGCTTACAGCAATAAACTTTATTGTAAAAGAAAAATTTAAAACAGAGAAGGTAAATAAAATTGTCTCAGAATTCGTTGTGTATTTTTCGAAACCGCCTATTATATAAAAAAATCACAATTCGACTTGCAGTAAATTAGGAAGTTTGTGGCATATATGAAAAGTGAAATGTTGGTTCTATTAATTCCTCTTTTCTATTGAAATTAAGGTTTTGTCCTTCGAGAATTGTATGTTGCCTATTAGTTGGTTGATTAGGAGGAGGAGGAGGAGGAGGAGGAGGAGGAGTGATTTGACGAATTTCTGTAGCATTTCGAATTAATACATTACTTGTTGAAGGAGTGTACGCTCCTTGGTTAGAACTTAAGAAATGACTTTTTTGAGACATATTATTGAATAATAATTTGATTTTTTTAGGATGTCTATTTGTAGCTGAGGAAGGCAAAGATGACAAAATTTGGGATAGTGAGAGGTATTTTATAGTTGAGATTTCTGAAAAAAAAAATGCAAAGTATCAAGTAATGAATCAATCATAACAAACAGTTAATTGCCATTAGAAGAAATTGTCATTGAAGATTTTAGAATGTGGAACAAAATAAAGTTTTCGCATTAAGCTATTAGTTTAAAAAATTTTACAAATTAAAATTTGAAATGATGACATTCAAATGAGTAATTAATCCGCTAGCTTACTTTCATGATGTTTAACTCATGAAAAAAGAATAAATTTAGTCCGCGTGATGACCTCTTGATCGCTCCTCATATTTATTAAATCCAATAGTACAGAAAATGAATTTCTTCGATATTTCTTTGATATAATGATAGATCCTATATTAATTTATTAAAAAGGTTGCTCAATCATGGCGCATTATCAATTCTAGTAAATGAGGCTCACTTGATGAATATTATTGGAATATTTTTACGCCATCCTCAGCTCACATTTTTCTCAGTCTTTGAGTTTTGATATTTTATTGTTATAGGAAAAAAATTTTATGCAAGGAGTAAATAAGATATATATAATAACAAGTCATTATTTCAATATTTTAAAAATTTTATAAATCTTTGTTATTTAAACAAAAAATTGGGAACAATATCATTCAAGAATTTTGGAGTTTCAGATTGTACAACCTTCAAAAAAAAAGATTTTTATATTGTCCAAAAGGTTTTCAAAGTTTAAAAATCCAATTTATGCCCTTCTTTTCTTTTCATTTAAAAAATAAATATAGAATGTATTACTAATGAATATTTACAAAGAAAAGATTTACATATTTTTCAATTATGATAATTCAAAAAGACTGGTAAATCAAAAGTTTCTTTTCTCGCAATTTATGTTATTAGTTAGCTTTAAATGAAAATTTATCAAAGTAAAAAAATTTTTCATATAAATTGATTATTTCAAATTGATGATTGTCAAAAGAAAAAGTCACAAGAGAACCACTTTACAATCATTAATGTCATATGTCATTTTCAACAAGCATGTTGTAGTTGTAGGATGATTTGGTGAATACAATTCGGGACGGTAAATTGTGTCAAATTTATGAGTATTATGTGCATTATCTATTCCTACTTTTACATTATAGATGTTACGATCATGATAAAAAATTCAAGTGACTTACAGAGAGAGAGAGAGAGAGAGAGAGAGAGAGAGAGAGAGAGGGGAAAATCAATTCGCCACTTTAATTTTTATAGATTTTACAATAATAAATTCACTCCAATATAAATAAAATAGTTTTAATGTATTACACCACTATTTGCCTCAATAACAGCAAAGCATGCCCTCTACTCAATTGTATAGAAACTTTTGAGGGAATTAAACTCCATTCTTCTTGAATCATTTTTTGCAATCCTATGAGGTTAGTAGATAGACTATATTTACGCAATTTATATTCTATAATATTGACCAAAAATTAAATCAGGATTCTAGGTGGGTCATAAAAAGGGGGTCTTCAACTTTTTGCTGGTAGTGACAGCATTGTGTACAATTTTCAACATATGAATTTGTGAATTGTCTTGTGAGAAATTCCTTTTTTTTTCTAAAAATAGATGTAACATGTTTTACTGAAACTTTGAATATTCAATGAAAAAAATTCCCGATTAAGCATCTCTACGAATCGGAACAGGATGGCACAAAATCATATATATATTCTTTTACGGTAAAAGATATACATGTATTTGACTCAAAAATTTTTTAGTATTAAACTATCATGTCAATATTCAATATTTGTAAGGCATTTTTATGTAAGATTTTCACCATGTTTGCAAAAATTCCCTAATTATGAATGATAGCTGCCTAACACGTTATTAAACAAATTACAAGAAATCAATACAAAGTCTTTTGGGCGCTTAAAATCTAGATTTTAATAATTTTTAATTGTTGATTTTCTAAAATAAATGTCATCCATGTTCATGTTCATGTCCACGTACATGAATTACTAATCAAATGAGTGCATTTGGAATTAGGACTCCTTTGGTAGCACAGGGATTCAGACGCAGACGCAGTTTTATCAGTATTTTCTTTTTCATTGCATTGATTCTCAGCCTTTACAAAAATTGGGGATGTGTATAAGAGACAGTATTTATATAGCTATAAAATTAATTTAAAATTTGTTCAATGGTCATGTAGTGTTGCTCTAATTCCCTTTCACACCTTCTTATTGTAAAACCAAAAATTGGTGTACCAAAAACTTTGTACATTTAAGCTTTGAGCAAAATTAATTTGAATGGGCTTAAATCTTTTTTTTTTTTTTTTTTTTTTTTTTTTAATGATGTAAAAGAGAAACTGACCAAACTGTCAGCTATTCATTACCAAATTTTCTCATGTTTATAATTAATGAAATGTGTATTAAACTTAAATTTTCGGCTCTTTCTAAAAAAGAATATTTTTGCAATTTTTCATAAATATCATTAAACTACTTATGTTTCATTTATCATCATCATCATCATCATCATCATCATCAAGAAAAAGTAAAATCATTTGATTCTGCTTTTCGTTCGACATTATACACACCTGACTTGTCAGATGCTGCTGTTATTAAATCAGTAAAACCCCCCATCCCCCAAGTCATAAGATGATTTTAATTTAAGATTTATAATGCTTTTTTGTTCTAGATTCTTAATGCTTTGAGAAACTTATTTATTTTTCTTAATCTTTCTGACCAAAAATTTCAATACGAAAATAAAACTATATTGGTGTTAAGATTTCACTAGTAACATTACTTTCGGTCTATAAACACCCAATAAGGTTATGTGGCACAAGACCCTTAAAAATTAGCTGAACACGCAATTAATCGGAGTACTAAAAATATGCATTCAAACTCCGGTATTATCCAAGGTTGCCATTATGTAAATGGCTTGTTTTGTTGTGCTTAAAGATTTTCAAAGTTTTTTATTTAGTGATATGTGTATTATCAACAAATGTACCATCATTCCTTTGAAACCTTGGCTGATTTATTGAAAATAAACAATTTAGCCGGAAATAATTTTACTGTAATGGGATGTTAAAAAAATCTTTTTAAACTGTTTCGATTAAAAAAAAACCAAAAAAAGGGTCGAATGGAAAAAAAATCGAAAAGAGATCAAGATTTTAGCTAAAGAAAAACATCTCATTTATCTAAAAAAAAATCGAAATTTCACTTTATTCTACATCAAAATTATACTAACAGAAAAAATATTAAAATTAAAGAATGATAATTATTATAAAGTCAACTATTAAACCCTATTATATATATATATTTTTTTTTTGGGAGTTTTTCAAAAAAAAAAATTCCATTTTTAAATTTCTTTGTGCTCAATGCCTTAAAAAACCTACCAAATAGTGAAAGCTATTATTTACAAAAATAAAATTATTATGAATCAAGTATCTACAACCTAAACCAAGACCATTAATTCTATGTATAATATAACCACAAGTATTTACAGAAAACCATTCTTTGAATTCAATTTAACTAATGAATCTAAAATTCGGGGGGAGGGAAGTAATTTTCATTTAAAGCGAGGTTTGAGTGTGATGGAAGCATTTCTTCAAATGATGTGTAATAGGAGTCATGAAAAATTTCTGTATCATAATGAAATGGTTCCGCCAATTCGAAAAGGTCTAGGATATTTTCTGATGATTCAAAATTGGTTTGATTCTCAGCCATTACTGTGTTTGAGGTTTCAAAAATAACCTCGTCTAATGTATTACTTACGCCCGTTCTCTCAGATAAATCAGATCTTCTAAAATTGTGATCTAATTTATCTTCGAGTGTTAATACATTAGAATCTGGAGACGGGACTGACAATATTTCACTTTGAAAGCTATTTTGCCCTTGATCCAGTAAAGAGAATGCCTCATCATCTTTCTGCACCATCATCTCGTTTTGATTTTTTTTTTTGGATCGCTGAGCATATCTAGAACCACGAGTTTTTAATTTTGGACGATTAGGGCTCCATTCTTTTATGCACATTCGCTTTTTAGAAAATGCTATTTTAACATCATTTTCTAATTTGATGAATTCTTCCGTTACCCCATAGTCGCAATTCTTCCATGCTCTACCTGCTAAAGTAGAAATATCATCATTATTCATTTCACGTGGAGTGTTTTTCTGGAATTCACTCCTAAAGTAAAGGAAGGCATTTCCTGTGCGTGTTTGCTTTTTTGTACAAGCTGCCACAATATTTTCAGCTTTTGGAATTGGGAATTGAAATTTAAGCTCAGTCGGGAAAGTAGCTATATTTATTACAATAATTTTTTGAGAATCCTTCACTTGAAGAGATGCTCGAACTTTCGGTATAATAGATTGAACATAATTATAACCGTAATTTTGGTAAGAGTCACCCATGTATGTTTTGAGGAATGAGGATATAAGTTTAAATGCTACCTTTTATTTTTTATACTTTTAGATAAAAGAATGAGCGTATAAAGAGCTTCACAAATTTAAAGATGAATGTCGTATGAATATTCAGAAGCAACTCGTATTTATACAAAATTGTTGTGTGACATTACAAGGAATTTGAATCCGAAATGACATCTGAATTTTGATCCCCAAATATTTTCAGCTGAGATTCTTTATAAATTACCTAAAACGCCGATAATATAGGCAATCAAAATGAGTTAGCTTTATTAGTATATATAAATGACTCTCTATATAAATGGCCAAAATATTTCGGAAGAAAAAAATTCCGTTCGATTTCTTTAGAAACTTCGGTAATACAAAGTACAATTTTATATATAAAAATTTTCATTTACATCATATTGTTGTACTACCATGGAATGAGTAAATGACTTAAATATTGCCTTACTATTTTGAAACGTTTATACTAATTTCTGTTTTCAAAATATCGTTTCACCCAAAATTAGAAAATTATAAGTGTGAAATTTCATGAGAATGATCATAAATGAGAAACGTATAACAACTAACTTGGATACCGTGGCATTTTTTTACAAAAATATTGGATTAGATAAATTTTTAAATTTTTTGAAATTGAACTAGATCACAAAGACTTCTGAATATAGAGAAATTAATATGACTTTAAGAATACCAATTTGTAAGATAGATAATATTCAATAAAGTTTTTTTGCAATAAAACTTAAAAAAAGAGGATTTCTTAAATAAAATAAAAATTTTTAAATTTCTTATATGTCTGTCATGTGAATATATTCTTTCATTTTAAACAGTAAATTTATTTATTGGTGCTTTTCAAAATTTTTTTATGCAATATCTATTTTTACTGCAGCTTTGTTGTTTAACCTAAAAATTAATTTATCTTACTTTTTGATGTTTTATCCAAAAATTTGATAATACATATTTGGAAATAAAAATTTTTATCTAAAAAGTATGAGCTACAAATTCATCTTCTAGATTTTTTTAATATCCGCTTTTTAAAAATTTAAAGATGATAGTCTATGCTTTGCAGCATAAATATTATCTAATATTTTTAAACATTGTTAATTTCATATGAAACGAACTCATTTCTTTGTCACACTTTGGTTCTTTTGTTTTTGATTGCAAATGAAAAAATCTTCATTTTTAATAAGGCAAAACCTTTTATCATTCAAATTTTTTTTCAAAAAAATTCTTTTATTTATTAAAAGTATTTTGAATTACTAATCGATTTTTGTTATTTTTGCGAAAAATTTATTTGGAAGTCATCTCTACGAACAATCTATTGTGTAACTTGCGTTTAAAATTTATTCAAAAATACCCTCTAGTTATAACAAAAACAATCGAATTTCTTTTGAAATACCTATCATTTAAAGTATAATAATAAAGAGTTGTCTAAATTAATCTAATTATATTTTATAGCAAATTATAAACATGTGCTATTAAAAAATATATTTCAACACAATTTTATTTGTAAATTCTTAATATTTATTTTTTATTGTAATAAAAATATTTTGCTGATTAATTTTACTATATAGATTTATTCTATGTAACTGTAAAAATAGATTTTAATGATTAAAGATAATGTCACAGTCAAATAAAATTTTTAGTATTCACATTTTTTCCCAACAATTGATCATGTGGTGTTGATTAGATACCAATCATATGATATTAATATTTAGAAAAGGCGTTTTTTTTAAAATTATTTTCTATTTGTGAAATTCTTCAAACATTCCATAGTCGAAATTTTTCCATGGTCCTACCTGCTAGAATAGAAATGTAATTATTATTATCTATTTTACGTGGAGCGTTTTTTTAGAATTCCCTCCTAAAGTAAAGAAGGGGCATTTACTATATGTGTTTTCCTTGGTTGTACAATATCTTCAGCTTTCGGAAATTTGAGCTCAGTTGGGAAAGTAGCTATATTTATTAAAATAATTTTTTGAAAATATATTACTTGAAGAGATGTTGGTAAGCGTCTTTCATGTATGGCTTAAGGGATAAGGATACAATTATAAATCTTACCTTTTATTTTTTATGCTTTTAGATAAAAGAATGAAGGTGTAAAGAGCTTCACAAACTTTAAAGATGAATATCATGAAAATATTTGATAGAGCTTTTTATATAAACATTTAAAATGCCTTATGGTTTATGTGATATGAATCCGTGTAACTTTTAATCTTAATTATCTCAGCAGAGATTCTTTATGAATTACCTAAAACGCCAACTTGCGTTGAGGATACAAGCAATTAAAATAAGTTGCCTTTATTAAGATATATCAATAATTTTCTGTATGAATAGTTAGAATATTTCAGAAGATCAAGGTAGCTATTGTAAACTTTCAACAACTGTAAACTCCCTAAAAATATCATGTGTTACAATTTTTTGATCAAGATTCTTCGGAAACTTTGACAGTGAAAAAGATTCTTCCTCAGAATAGAACAGAAGAAAAGAGTATTCGAATGATATAATCTCATGGCTATTAGAGCATATATTTTTTATTATTGCATTACATTGGAAAGGGCTACAACTAATAATCCCGAAACGTGAGAGTTTCAGACATTTCACGTTCTAAAATAGTATCAATAAATAAAAAGATTTTCTATAAATTACTCTTTATTTCGCGTTAAGAAAAAGATAAAAAACAAATAACTTCAAAAACTAAAATTCTTTTCAAACATGTCAGAAAACGGTAAATTCTTATCTTTCTAACCAAGGAACATATACTCCTTCAACAAGCAGTGTATTAATTCGAGGTATGATAGAAATTCGTCAAACCACCCCTCCTAATCAACCAATCGAGCAGTTAAATAATGAACAGAACAATAATTTCAGGAAAACGGAAGAATTGAAAGAACCTAAATTTCATTTTTCTTATATGTCAAATAACTCTCGAATATTATCATCTTATCGTAAAATTTCTTTTTTATTTATGGTGAGCTATCTTTGACGATTGCCAATAAATAGATTTATCATGGAATTATTAATGCTCGATATGAATGTGTTTATGAGTGAAAAATTCAAAGTTTCCTTTATATAAATTTTTCTATTACTTTTTCATCAATGTTGAATATTTTTTCATCTTTTCTATGTTTATCCCAAAAAATCTTACAGTTACAAGAAGTTGAAAAAAATAATTGTCATTGTGATTCCACAATCACAATACTAAATTTAATTATTAAAACTTTATTCAAAAGCAAAAATCTGAAAATTAAACTTGTACAAAAGCTAGAAATCGATATTTTCATCATTAATTGACATGCAATATTATCCAAAAAATTTAAAATTTTGATTAAAGGCTTCATTCATTTTATTATTACTATCGACTCGAGACAAAAATCTTCTTTTTAATAATTAACTGTCTTTAAAAACCGAATTTATTTGTTAAGTACCAATATAAACTAAATATGCTACTATTTTTTAAATTTAAACTCCAAGTGATTCGCATTTGGGCAAAAAGTACCAAAAAATTGCTCCAATAGCAATTACTATCACACCCTTCAAGTATGGAAGATAGTAATGGTAGTGAGTGATTTGATTATCAGAGTATGAAGGGCAATATATAGTCGCCCCTAATAATAGTCGTATTGCTATTATTCTGTTTCGAATTGTGACCTTTGTTATCCGGAACAAAGGCAGCGAAAAAAATAAATTTCGTGAAAATGAAAAAATTTAATCAGCACGGCTTTTGGCACAAATTACCTTTTATTCGCTCCTCTTCGTCGTAATATCTTGCAAAAGAATTTTTAAAGTTGAGATAGTATTTGATTAAAAGGATCATTGGTTGGAACAAAGAATGAAATCAACAAGCACCATATAGCTTGGGCCGCCTAAAATAAAAAATTATAGATCTCGCTATAGAGACTTAAATTTTCATACATTAAACCATTTGATTTCTTACCAATGCATTTACAGGAGTATATGTCCGTATACTCCATTTCCTGAGTATTGGTGAAAACAAAGGAATATATTCTCAATGTACCGCAGCTATAATGATTCGTGCCCCTGTAGAAAACATGACTGCTAGCGCACCGAAAGCGAAACAAGGGATAAAGAACGCTAATATCCAAGCTGGCATTTTGCCCTCCAAGAGAGGACGCCAAATGACCACCAATTATTTCGTTCAGCCCTGAACCAGATTGTACAAAAAGGTCATAGGGTACAATTGTATATGTAATATTTACTAGGATATCTGAATTCAAAAGAATTTTGAGTAGAGTTTAGATTAATCTCTCAAATTAAATAAATTGAAATCCTCAACGAAATTTATTCTTACATAATATGCTCCAGATCTAATTCATCCACTGTAACTTCTAATTAAAAAATTAAAAGGATTTAGTTTTTGAATTTACTTCATTCTCAATGAAAACAAGAAATTATTCCATCCGTTATATGTGGAAATAAAAGATCTTAGAGTAAACCTTGAAATTTTAAAGTAATTTTTCCATCATATAATAAAACAAATAAGCGGTTGACCCATTTGATACACAGCATATTATAAACAATATTTTGTTTTTGTGCTTAGATAAATTTTCTAACATTCCCTTTAACTCGTTAACATTATTATTAGAATCGTATTTCACAAGAATGATATCGATCACGGCTTTTCCCAACCAGTTCTTTGAAATTTGGTGTTGCAAGTGTGCTGCGCTTGTTTGGCTCCATTTCTGCAGCAGGACGGGACATAGCACAATTGGTCCAAAATGCATTGGAGACAACGAGAAGTGTGTCAAGACTTGTAAGAAAAGCCGGAAGCTCCTCAAGTGACATCGGCACATTAAGAAGACCAACCTCCACCATAACATACATGCCATCATATAAAAGAGTGGTGAGGTAAAATGTGATATGTTGCCCTATTAAGCTCTTATTAGTATGATTTTTGATAAAAAAAAACTAATGTTAAAAACCTTACCAACGACTTGAAATCCGAGAATACAATTCATGTTAAAAAAATCAATAGCATCTTTATTGAGCACAGCCACTCGGACAAGATCAGTGCATAGGCTGTAGAGATTATTGATTTCTTCTTGCGCTTTTACCTCGCCATGTCCTCTGCTCGAGCCCCAAGAAAGTTGATTAATGTCACTAATGATGGCATCCGGTTGCTTGGCCCTCCCTGTTGACTTCCTATTCTTGGATTCCGGCGCCTCTTTATTGGACCATCGCAAGAATACACCACGATCAGGATCCCCAAAAATTGGGCTAAGAACGGGATCTATGTAAGCAGTACATAATTCTACTTCGCCAATAGGGGATTTTAATGTTATTGTCGGTACTCTTTGAATACTAATTAAAATGTGTTAATACTATTAAATGACTTCTCTTTCTCAACAGTTTAGCCCAATCTTACATGTTTTCAATAGCCTGTAAAATAGCGCACTCTCCATAGGCACAGTCAGTTGCAAGCATTTGTAGTTTTAAAACTGCATTTTTTCTTGTAATTTCTTCTCTTTGCAGGCACTGTAACAAAAAAGAGATAAAATTAAATTTTCTCTTTTTTTCACATTAAATAAGGGCAAAAAAAAAAACAATATACCTTGACAATAGGAATAATCTTTAAGAAAACTTCAGCATTAAACTCTGTTTTGCACTTAGTAAGCCTTTGCATAACATCCTTGTGCATCGTATCCAATAATTCAGCACTAAATATTTTGACCATTAAAGGGCAATGTTGTTTGGGCTTTAATAAAAGAATATGTGATAAAGATCTATAATATAAAGTTAGAGAAGAGTTTGAAAATAGTAGAAGGAAATGAATAAAAAAGTAAAAGTATAAACCAATTGCAAAATGAAAAGATTAAAACATACAATATCTGCTGAACATGGCTTTCAAAAAAAAGACCATTATCCTTTGCTAATTTCAAGGATTCCCCCTTAAATATATGCCATTTTTTAGAAATATCCAAATTGTTTATGATCCATCGAGATTTTTCACAAGGCAAGGATCCTAATTGCAACTCCACTATATCATTAATAATGATAGGACAGTTAACTTGTATACTTGAAGTAGCTGAATCAAAGTCTGCTTCATCATCAGAAATGTTTCCAATATTTTGGTGTGATGAAGGTAATGAAAATTGTGGTAAACAAGTAGAATATTTTCTTGTCGGAGGAGAATTGGGTGTCTAAAAAACTGATAATAAAAACAGGCTAATTTGACTTAAGAGAAGAAATATTTAATAATTAAATACCATTTCTTCTTTATTATGTCTTGAAAACAACTCGTTATCATATATTTGAGATTTCTTTTTCCCATCAACATTTGTCTTTAACTGCAAATCAACAAACAATGATTAAAAAAATTGGTTAAAAGAATCTGTTTTAATTTAGAATAATACGCTTAGAAAATTTATATTTGTACCTTTTTCTGTGTTAAGAAATCTTGTCTTATTTCCTTTTCCTATTTCCTTATATTAAAAATAGTACAATAATGTGAACCATTTTACTGCCCTAATTTACTTACCTCATTAAAAACGCTACGTTTTCCTAGGCTGAAAATTTTCGAATCAATTGCATCGAATTTGCGGCTCTGAATAATGTGATCCCAAAAAGAATATAGCTGGCTATTTTCTGGAAGCTATAATTATTGAAACATAATGATTAATATTTGTGCTAATTAATTTCCCCACCCAACCAAAGAAACAAATATAATAACCTTCCAGTTTAAATCCTCCCATTGTGGCATCTCTTTAGCCTTGTAAAAAAAACGTCTTTGCCAAGCACCATCAAGACCGGTCCATTCATCTGAAAAAGGTGGCAATGTGATGATTTCAGCCTGGTTGGATCGCAAGAAATGCCAATATGACCATTTTTCAGAGGAGGTTTTCTTAAAGTACTCGATAAAAACTGTCAAAAGTAGGAATAAAGAGTTACAAGTTCAGTTATTTCTCTTGCCAAATAAGGTTTTCTTCTTTGATACTTACTATTTTCACCAGAAAAGTTGTCCATAATTTTGTTGTTATTAAGACTTTGGAATAGCACGTTCAATATCAAATGATCTGAGGACGTCAGATGTTTGATTAATAACCAAATATTTTAAGCTCAAACTTGATATCATTGATTAGATATGTTATCCCCAGATAGTTGACAGGGGATGTTAATCGTCGGTCCCGCAGTAATTTTAGTCATGTGACAAACCAGATGATTCTATAGGTTATTATTTAGTAATACAAAGATTAACGTTCAGCGTTGGTGATATTTTTATCATGAACACAAAAAAATGAACGCGACATACTATAAACGATCGTGACACAAAAAGAATTAGTTATGAATTTCGAACATACCATTTTTTCATTACAAAGTTGTTCATTGTTTAGAGCAATATAATTTTAGTGCGATGCGATATTTATCGAGTTTTCATCTTTGAAAATTATTACAAGACATTTCTGTTAATATAAGAGGTACTAATCGGAAAATCAACATAACTCAAGTGAAATTAACCAACGACGGTGCCCATAGCTATTGGCTTCGGTAAAGCAGATCTCTTCGGTGTCTTTGATGAATAAAAAATATGCTGTTGTATCATGTTCCGATACAATTGCAATATTTGTTGCGCACATATAATAATAAAGTAGCTTGAGTTTCGTCAATATATATGTACAATAGGCACTGAAAGTAACGTCCGATTTTTATATGTATTACTATACAAAAGTGGGCGTTACTTTTAGTGTCTACTGTACAATAGACAAACTATTAACACTAATGTTCAAAGGAGGTCTTAAACGCAATCTAATGAAAATTAATGGCCTAATCTTCTGTTTTCGGATCATCCTTTTGGATGATCCTGGACGGGACCTGACCGGATGGACCGATTAATTTTCGATTGTGTACGAAATTTTTTTTGGCAACTAACGATGCAACACTAAAAAAAGGGCAAACGTCTTTGATACATCTGCAGCTATCTTTTTACTGATTTATACAAATATTAATTTCTACTCTGAATATATCCATAAAGCAATAGGATATGTTTCCAGTTTTATTTGGTAAGTGTTTTAACTTATGTTTTTGTTCATAACACAAATTTCATTGTTTAACTAGCAATTTCATTGATAACAGGTTGGCTAGCTCATTGGAAAGCATTACTTGAGAAGAAAGACAACAAAACATAAGACTCTCAATAGATTTGTATTGGTAAAAGAATATGTTCACATATTCTATTTAGTTGTTTGTTAGATAATTGCTTTGCAATGATTGATTTAAATCAATTATTCTTTAACTCAATTTTCATCTTATTATTAAATTTTAGCAAGAAAATTGAGATAATAAGCTTTGTTAACAAAATTAATTCGGAATCCAAGTTGTAAGCAAGTTTGGTCTGCCTGGAAAATTTTATATTTTGGTATATTCTCTCACTTTGATAGACAGATTTAACATTCTTCCTCTTTAATTTTTCAATTCTTAAACGATTTATTGCAAATAAAATGGCCAAAAGAAACAAATGGATAAAAAACCATTAGCAAATTCAAGGCTAATTCAAGTAATGACAATAATACTTTTATTAATTGAGGATTTCAAACTTAAATGAAAGATTGATCAGTTGGTTTTTACTTTGAAACTTGCTTTATATGAAATTTTTGTAAAAATAAATACATTTTATGCATCTTTCACCTTTAAGATGTGTATTTTTATAAATAAAAACATATTACTGTTTCTTCTGAATTTCAATAAAGTTGTGGAAATAATATTAGTAAAATCCAATAATTCTTTTATATTGTTTTAAAACTAAAGTTTTTGCAATGCATTATTCAATATTTTAGTATATTTTATTAAATAAAAGAGTATTCATTATGATAAGAGTTTTAAATGTTCTGGATTGAGTGTTTTTAGTAACATTGAATGATAATTTTCTTGGGTTCGACGTTGAACCAAATATGTGTTTTTTCGTTATAAGAATAAAAGGCTTAATTTTTTATAGTCATGAACTTGAAAATAGATAGGATTGAAAAACTCAAATTACTTGTGTCGTAGCTTAAGCTCTAGCATAAAAATTTAGAAATTAATAAGGACATAGCTATTTTATATTCTAATAATAATTCAGTCCTCTGAGAACATCTCCATAATTGCTCTAAAGCCACTGTAATGTCACTTCAGCCGATGGTATTTCTAGATGATTTTTTACTATCAAGTTTATTCTTTTATATTTGATTAATTCCTACCTGAAGCTGTCTTAATCAGATATATGACAGACCAGATATTAAAACTCTCTGTGTGAACCGATTGAAAAATCTCTAGCGCATGATTTTCGCAAGGCAACTGTCTGTTGGAATATTTGAGGAAGTATGAAACACATCCTCAAAATCTATAATGAACCATGAAACATCAGTAATTATAATGTAGATTGCTAATACAGTATTGAAAATATAAAGAATGGTATAGAAAAATAATGCTTTTAGGTTAGTAAATGAATCTTTGCTTTTCAATAATTTTTTTCTGAGGTATTTTTAGCAAAAAGCTTATGAAGAATTAGATAGAGTAGTAGGGCATGAACATTTGCCAACTACTTCAGACTTTACTTACCTTCTATATATCCAATTGCTCGTTAAAGAAACTTCTCGTTGGGCTCCTGGGGTTTAGAATTTTTTGATGAGAATCGGTACGAAAATCCCGATATTTTCAATCGAGTTCAATTTATAAATACAAAATGTTTCACCATTTCTAATTTTTCTTTTTTTTAATGAAAACTCTTGCCAGGCTAAAGTCAAGCTACTTTGTCTCTCAAGTACGCTACTTTGAGCTTTCAAAATCGAAAATGCAAATCAAGATGCGATAAGAAAATTCATCCCTATTGATTTAAGAACTTCTCCCAGGACTTTAGTTCCAAATCTTAATCCTTATAAAGTCTAAATCGTTACAAAATTGAGTCTATGGTACTAAAAAAATTACTCAAAACTAAATTCAAAAGTAAATGTTCTCAACCAGACAATATTTGTTCGCTTTAGCATTTTTGATATCATTTTGAGAATAAAGTTTTTCAAATAAATACAAGACTAACCCTGACTAGCAAATGATTCCTAATAAAATTAATTTGCTCCAAGATATCTTTAAGATTTCCAGTTTATAATCCAACTCCTTATTATTATTTTATTTATAACAATCTGAAAATTTCAAACTTTCGCAAGTCCATGAATTAGTTGATCATAATAAAAAACCATAAAAGAAATAAAAGGCTTCTCAAAATGGTGTGCTAAAAGTAAAAGGCCGCAGAGTATAGTCATGATAATTTATATATATTAATAATGTAGTGTTTTTAAACCTGAATTTTTGATTAAAAAAGAAATTTATGATTATCTAAGCAATTTTGATCTAGGTCAAATGTGTAAGAACAAAAAAAGCCTCTTTGGAAAAAATTCTTTTTTAATTCAAAAATTACTCAAATTAAATTATCCAAATAGCTAATAAAAATTCAACTATAATTTTTGAATCAGAAGATTTCACCACAGAAAAAACATAAACATATTTTTCAAGCAAAAATTATACAAAAATTGCTGTACCTCTAATTTTTATCTAGTATATTGATTATAAGATGTTTTATTATAAAAAGAAATTAAAATTTAAAAATTAAG
This sequence comes from Geosiphon pyriformis, assembly GCA_016748015.1. NCBI lineage: Eukaryota > Fungi > Glomeromycota > Glomeromycetes > Archaeosporales > Geosiphonaceae > Geosiphon > Geosiphon pyriformis. Next base: position 56,465 of record JAAOMT010000334.1, on the reverse strand, counting down.
AATGATTAGTTACCACTATGTTTTTGTTTTCTTATTAAATATTAATTTATTTATTTCAATTTAAAAGCTGCAGAATTTTTTGGTCAATAAAATAAAATTGGAGTTGAGAGTGTAGTAGATCTAAGATTGGGTAGGGCATTGAACAAATTGGTAGTTTGGATTCACTTAACTCATAATAAATATTAATTATTATGAATGAATTAAGTGAAAATTCTTGAATTATAATTAAATAAAAATGAAATAAATAAAACAAGTAAATAAGAAAATTATCTATCAATATAAATTTTTCTTATAAATTAAAAATATTATCTATAGGTTTTAAATTGTTAAATTTCATTTCTTTAATGGAAATTATTTAAAAGCAAAATTATTGTTTTTCAAATCATATGCTAGTCATTAATTATTTGCTATTTCTCATGTTACACATTCTTTAAAGCTTGAAATGTAAAAATTGTCAGGCGAACATTTCTACCAGTAATGGAAAATGCTTAAATGCAATTCTTTGCTGATATCGACATCTAAAGAACACTTTCTGATAGGGAGTACATTCACGTCATAATCGTACTGCCTGTTTTCACTCATAAGTTTTATTAAGTCCGAGCTTTTTGGCAGCTATTGTTTCACACCAATCATGCACCAGTGTGAAAAAGCCGACGTAACCCAAATATTAGCCGCTTTTTGACATAAGTTCTTTAAGAACAGAAGGAAAAAATATATATTGAAGGTATCCTGTTTAAAGCGTTGGCTAACTTGTGCCTTTTCCTCCTTCCTTTTGCATTTTCTTTTACCTAGCTATAATAAGCTTTTTGAGAATAAAATCAATTGCAAGTACCAGATGTTATGGCAAATTCCATTGCCATCTAACATTCCAGCAGCCAAAATTCCCTTAAAACAGCCTTACCAGCTGCTTTTGCAAAAAATCTTATTATAAAACCTCCCGGAAGGTATTGAACCAACACACCAATCGATTACTTAGGCTTCAGATGTTCTGTCTGCAATTAAGAATACAGCAACCACTTTTTGGTCCTTTTTGGAACATCTGAATTGGGAAAGATAAGAATATGTTATAAAAATTATTGTTTGAATTGGAAATTTTATTATGTAATGCATAAGACTCAAAAGGAGTTAAAGCAATTGATAACCATATTGAGTTGCTTTTTCAGCTGTTCATATTACAGCGTCGCATCAAATCATTTTCAAAATTCAACTCACAGAACTGACTTTTGTTACATGCTTGTCAAAACTATATTTAAACGTCTTTATAGATCCTTAATATGTATTTTCCGTGCTCATGACGCAGCTTGCACACCCGACTTGGTGGAACAGCATATTTGACATTGTTTGTGAAAATATCGAATTGAATGTTATTCGATCAACTCAGGATCAGGTGGTCAACCAAATGTGTATTTTCAATAGACTGTAATAGTGAAAGCACAAATATAATTTTTTTCAACGTTTAATTATCAAAACAAAATTTTTTAGATGAAAATTCGAAAGGTTAAATTTATTTTAAGATCATTAATATGATGCATAAAATCACCATTTAAGATAGTTATTAAAAGTAGTTATTTTTTATAATTGTAAATGATTGATTATTATTTTATTATTATGTAATTTTTAATATAATAATGAAAAAATTGTAATATAAAAATTTCCAATAATAAGTTTAATATTGCATTTTAATTAAAATAATATTAAAATTATTTTAATTAATGTTTTATTAATAAAAAACTTGTATGTTTCTCTTTGATGCTTTTTTGTAAATAATTTTTGGGTAAATGATGCCAAAATTTATTTTTTAATAATGAATCATTATTCTTTTATTTTCCCTTTTTTCTATTATAATTAAAAGAAAATTTATATTATAAAAATTATAAATTTTAGTTCAACTTAAAAGTAAAACATGTAATGAACAAAATTTTCTCTCTTTTTCAAATAAACTATTCAAGGTTAAAAGATTGCTTGTTACTTCACCTTTTACTTTCAAAAATTATGATGGATAAAATACTCGTATTGTTACTTGTTTTTATTTCAATAATCATTTGTGTTAAATTATCTTTAGGTATAAACATAGAAAGTGACCAGTACAAAAAAACGCATAAAATAATAAATATACAGTAGGTCGAATCATTAACCTGAATCAAAAACACAAACATGAAAGATCCGACGTCTCTAACGAATTGGATTTACCCGGTTTAATCCAACCCTATTGATTATAAATATTATTCAACAAAAATTCCGGAACCCAATGTGGCTAAAAAGTAAATAATGATTATTATAAACCTAATATATGTAATAAAAACAGGATTTGACCAAATAAATTGAAAGTTCATACCGAGGTTGGATTTCTTTTTCAATTTCTAATTTTTTTTAAATACTTTTATTTGATCAAATCATCACTGCCCATTAGCGAATCCTAGGAAAACGTTGCCTTGTGAGTAGGTTTTTTCCCACTTAAATAACATAGCATACATTTTCAAGATATCGGAGGGTAATCTTTTCAAGTAGATTTAGGAATATACAGATAACACTAAAAATGCAACAGCTCTTTTTGATATTCATATTTAAAATTATTTTTCTAACGAAAATATTTTATTATTTCAACTCTTTAGAATACATATATTCTTTTTCACAGCATATTTTAACTAATAGAAATCAAAAAATTTATAATGAAATTCAAGAAATCCCTCAATTTTCACTTTCAGTGAAATCATTTGAAAATGATAGCATTAAATTTTTTTTTAAAAGATCAGTTGATAATAATGAAGAAGGCTACCCAAAGAAAAGAGTATTAAGCTTTAACAGCTCCCAGGAATACCAACGATTAAAATTGATAGCTGAGTCTTCTAATATTCCTTATTGCTTACCTTACAATCAAATTGGGGAACGGGTAAAACAAGGGACCAAAATCAAGGGTATTTTGTGAAATTAACTATTTTTCAATCAATTTTAATTTCAGGAATTTTTTGAAATAAAGTAACCTCGTTTAAAATTTTTTCACTGTCTACTTGTTTATACGAATTTAATAGCTGATATGATAGTGGAAAAAAATGAAAAATCAATCATTGCATTCTTTAAAGGTCCCCATTTCACAAAAACACAGTGGCAAGATAGAAAAAACCAGCTTGTAACATTTAGTACGGAAGGAATGAAGAAAAACGAACTAGTAAAAGTGGATCAAGAATGGTTTATTGATGTTTCAATTATGATGAGACCTATTTTAAACAAAATGAATTTTCTGTTTATGCGTACGGGATATAAAAAGATAATTTTCTGTGGACATGGTGTTGGTGGTGGTTAGTTCAAATAATGAAGAGTTAGAGTATTATATATTTATTTTGCTAATTCTAAGTCTCTTTTCTTTTTAAATCGGAAAAAAAAACCCAGCTTATGCCGCGATAGCAGGCCTATCATACGCAATAATGAATCTTTTACGCGTATTTATATCACCAATCCATCTGTTAAACGAATCAATTGAAATTTCAATTCTTACTTTTGGTCAACCAAGAACTGGAAATATAATGTTTGCTAGAATGATGAATGAACTAGTAAAGGTCACAAGAATAACTCATCAAAATGATTACTTCCCACATTTTCCTCCAATTGAAAATGAGAACTCAATAATGAAACATCATGAAAGTGAAATATGGATTGGACCAAATGATTGTGATTGCTCTCAAAATACAATATTTTCTAATGAAATTATATGGGATTGTGGACGATTCAAAGAAAATGAAGAAAAAAAGTTAATTAGAGTGCAAGAATTTATTCAGGAAAAGTTTTGGATTCCTGGTAATGATCAAGCTATAGAAAATACGGTTAGTGCAGAAAATAAATTGTCCTTTTTTTTAAATTTTTTATGAGGGTAATTAAACCTTATATTATTATTATTATTATTACATTTATATGGAAAATAATTTTAGGAATGTAATTCTGGACAATCAATTACAGACTCAAGTACAATTAATCACTTTGGTCCATATTTCGGGATCATAATGGGTTATTGTGGTAAGTTTTGATCCAAAAAGAACTTTTCAACGCAAAATATTAGTAAAGCACAATATAATCTAATTGAAATTCTTAATAACTTATTTTTCCAAATAACTTTTTTAAGATGATTTACTTTCAAGGTAACAAATTTTACAAGTCTTGTCATTTAAAAGCTTCCTTATCTTATTTTAAGTATATTGAGCATTAATAGGTTCTAAATATTTGATCTATAATATCATTTTGATTTTACGTTAATAATAAAGTGTTTATAAAGTTGGGATAAAATATTACCAATACAATAAAAAGACTGATTTCAATTACGCAATTAATAATTGTTTACAATCTTTTGAAAATAATTTAGTCTTTGAATAATTAATTATTATCTGGGAATTATTAAAGAATAAATTTATTAAAGAAAATTTCATAATATATATATATATTTCCCATTATTTACAATACTTAATTCACATTCATATTTTATTGAATTAACTAAATTTCTCTTTATTATTCCTAAAAATTCTTTAATAAATATTATTTTTATGTTTTAAATTATTGTTTTATTAAAATCACTTTTTTGTTTCCATTAATTACAAATCAGATTATTAAAAATTTAATATATATTTTTGGTGTTTATTTTATCTGTTTTTTCTTTTAATTATTTATTAATATTAAAAGATGTTTTTAAAACTGTTTTTATATTTTTTTTTGATTACAAAATCTCTTGAAATTATTAAATATGAGTTTATTTTTTATTTTAAGTTTTATTTTTGTAATATGAAAAAATATTTGGATTCCATTTTATTATTTTGTTGAAATTTTTGGTAATAATGATGATGATAATAATAATAATAATAATAATAATAATAATAATAATAATAATAATAATAATAATAATAATAATAATAATAATTTTTTTGGTTGTTTAGTCTTTTTTTTTCTGACCCAAAATGCCAGTCTTTTAGTTTCATAGGATCTTTATATTGTGTAAAATTGGAATTCTTTTGCTATAATTTCATAAGTGTAAAAATTTTTAGTTTGCGCTCTACAAAGCAAATAAAATGATTATTGAAGATCTTTGTTTTATTTTAAACAACTATCTTTCATTTAAATATAGATATTTTTCTTTGACAGTTTAAACTTTGCACATTTTGAGAATAATTCAATTAATTAATTATGATCTTAAAAAATATCTTTGAAAATATACTTATTATAAGAGATAACTGATAATATTTTGTTCGAGAAAGTCAATAAATTACAATTATCTGTAAAAGATCAATTTTAAATTTCGAGATTCAAATTTATTCTCTATTTTGCCATTTTATTTCGAGAGTCATTATAAAAAATTATGTAAATTAACTTTTCCAGTACTTTATAAATGGTAAAAAATAACCTAAATTTGTTTATAGTATGTTCAATAGATAAAAATCTTTCTTTTAATATTTTAAATATTAAGTTATCTTGTCATATTGATATAATTAACAAAGTAAAAGTTTTTTTTAATAAATCTTTCTGTTCATGTAATATTTTTCTTTACGAATATTAAGTGTTTTAGAATCAATTTTTGGATTATTGAAGATTCAAACAAAATCCATAATAGTCCGAAAAAATTGCACAACATTATTTAAGAAACCAAAGCCATTGTTCTTTTTAAAAGATTGTAATATAAGATCATCTTTTTTTAACTCTATTATTTTGTTGACTACATCAGTTTAACGAGTTACGGACATCAAGAGACGGACTTATAATTTAACATTATTGATTAAATATATTCTTATTCTCTAAATGTGCACTTATCAAAATATACGCTTTTTCTCTAATGTACACTGATCATTTAGAAATCTCTTTGAATACATAAATTTCAAACGAAAAAAAAAAAATACATTTCATAACTTCAAGATGGCTGATTATTTTGAAGAAAAGAGTTTCATTTAAAATTCTATAAAGCGGATTACACGAAATAAGAGCCTTATTCTTTCGTTTAAAAAACCTTTAGAAATATTTTTTAGTTTAGATATTTTTTGAACATAATATTATTCAAACCCTGTTTTTAGTTAACACTCTACAAAAAATACTGTGTCGTCGCATGAAACAATCAGTTCTCCGATAGCTATGGCCATAAAGTTTTTAGAAACTACAGAGACATTTTAAATAATCCATTCACCTTCTTTATTGAAATATAAGCAAAATTTTGATTTCTTTAGCGTTTAAAAGAAGAATTATAATAAGTGATAGATAAAGTCTTTGTTAATTTTAGATAATTCTACTTGCAATTTGACATACTTCTCCGGTTTCTGAAGTACAGTCAATTTTTCTCTGTGAAAAAGTCAGACTTTTAAGCATTTTGACCAAGTCAACGAAAAACTTTTCAATTTATTTTGGAATTAAAAAAAATCGAAACACACACATATATATATATATATTCTTTATTCTATAAATCAATAATTTTTTGTTTAAAAGTGTCTTTGCCATTGGTTTTCTTAAAAAAAAAAAAAAAAAAAAAAAAAAATTCAATTTATAAATGCGTAATTTGTTTATTCTAATTTTTAAAATATTAATTACTCTTTTAAGATTTTAATTAAATTTCAAGTTTTTATTATTTCATAATTGTATTGAGAAGTTCTTTGGACATTTTCTTTTTTGAATCAAGACTAGTTTTTTAAAAAGATCTTTTTTTTAAACAAGATTTTTTGGAATTTTAGAAAAAAGTATCATATTGAGTATTAATAAAAGCTTATTAATTAAATTTGGATGGAAAGGAAATTAATCATAAGTCTAATACAAATGGCCCTTTTTTATCTCTCAAGTGAAAAAAAAAAGCCATTTTCTAATCCGAAGAATAAAAAAAAATTTTTTTTTTAGAATATTAGCTATTATTAAATTTTCTATTGCAGTATTGACGTTGCATGGCAAAATATTTGAGTTCTATTACATATTGTTTTATATTTTATTGAAAAAAATAAGATAATTCATAATTTTTATGCCAAGGAAAATGATTAATTTCGGGAAACAATTGGCGATTATGAATATCTAGCCAAGTATTATTATTATTATTATTTTCTATATATATAGAGCGAGAAATTTTTTCAACTTTCGCAGTGTAAAGTTGATATATATATATATATATATACAAATAATTCTAAAGCTGTTTACTATTATTCTACTCTTAAAAGTTCACCAAAAATTTTTTTTTAAATTAAAACGAAATGCCACCTGTGAGCTCAGTCCTATCGCAAACTCCACGGAAATCCCTCAATTCAACTTTATTTGATATGACTGGACGGAAGCATATCTTTAAAGTAAGAGGCGATAATTATCGTTCTAAGCGTGATTCACTTAATAAAGAAGTCAAAAAAAATGAGGAAATTTGCTGTGATTACGATGAGTTCAAACAATATATAAACACATTAGAGAAAGGTTTTAACAAGATTGAACAAAAATTAAATTATTTGACGGAGCTTTCGACAAAGAATTTACAATGTTTTGTAAATAATGATCCAATTACCAATAAAGAAGTCAATTTATCAGATATTAGCATAGATGAATTATTAAAGCTATCAATAAACATTGAATATGGTAAACTTGATAAGAAGGATAATCAAGATTATAAGCTAGAATCATTACAAATGCCAACATTTTTCCAAGATTTTCATTCCCTTTAGAAACTACACATTTTTTCTTTCTTTCTTTCTTTCTTTCTTTCTTTTAAGTTCAAATACGTTCAAATATCATAGAATCAGGCTATATATAGACTGTATATTGATCTTTTCTTATGAAAAAAAATTTTTGATTATTTATCAAATATTAAGCTTTTAAGATTTATGAGGATTGCAATCGATTATAGAGTAATCTTATTAATTTGAATTTTATAATAAAAAATTATATTTTATGAAAATAAACTGGGAAATAAAAAATTGGCTAAAGTTGTTTAATACTTGGGGAAAAGATATTGGAATCTAAAATTCTGTTACTTTTTTGATACGACGGCTCATAATAAATTACTTTTAAAAAAAAGTGATATGAAAATTAGAATAAAAGTTCTTTAGGAGAAACCTAGCGTGAAACACACACTAAAATTAAAAAAAATATATCTATATTTAGACAATCTCCGTTAGTAGTAAATCTAAAGTTTTTAATAATAGCTTTGTATAACGTATCTTTGCAGATGATATAATAATAACCGAGATCCTATTTTTATCCCAATTATTATTAATATACACTAATAGGAAAAAAAAATATATAAATATATCAAAAGTTCAAAGCTATCAATTTCTTTAGATTTGAAAGTAAATCAATAATCACCAATGGCTCCAATTAAATCAATCAAAATATTTTTCTCGATTAAAAGACGAAATGCATCACCAATTAACTCCAATAATAATAATAATAATAATCAACAAACATTTACGGCTCGTAAAAATCAAATGCCTAAATCAAATTTTCAACGATTAAATCCTTATATAAATGAACGTTATCCTTGTGTATATGAGGATGAAAAAGAAGAAGAAGAAGAAGAAAAAGAAGAAGATATACCTGAAGAAATAATCGACGAGATGCAACTTCGAATTCAAGAAGCCCAAAAAAAACTTAATAATATAATAGAAATATCTAATACGAACGTTCCAAAGAATGGTGGTCAGTTTTTAATTGAAGAACTAGATTTTAACCATTTAACCACAGATGAACTGTTAAAAATGACAGAGGATCTTGGAAGCATAAAATTTCAAAATTAAGTTAAAAAATTAAGTTTAAAACTTTATAATTAAGAACAAACATTATAATTTAATATTAATTTTAGAAAGAGTTCTCTAATTTCTACTACTACTATAGTTGTAATGGGTAAAATTTTATAGCCAAATTGTAAAAAAAGAAACAAGAAGTTAAAATTTCTTTGAAAGATATGAAACCTATATAGGAAAAAATTTAAATCTAAAAATTTATTAAAACATGTAAATTATGAAAATTGATGTGAACAAGATTTCGAAAAGTGAGTAGAAAAATAGTTAATAATAATAATAATAATAATATATATACTTTTAAAAAGTTTTTTACTCTATTAATTTTGGATTTTAGCTTCAGCTTCAATTAATTAATTGAAGACGAATTAATAATGAAATTTTTCAAAATTGGCATTTAAAATCATTTTAACAATAAATTTTTTTTAAAATATTATATTCTTTAAAGTATAATTCTTCACAAAATTTCTTGATCACAATATATTACTTCTTTTACTATAAAATTCTTTTTTATGTTCTAACCTTTTAATATAAAAGCTATTAATATATATTTAAATTTTTTTGAATTTGCAATAATATAATTGTTATTAAATAAATTAATTGCTAAAATTAGTAATGGTTTGAATAGGAGTTACCATTTTATAGAATAGTAGTAAGTGGTCACTGTCAAAATTATTATTTTAATATGGTTACTAAAATTCTCTTTAAATAAAAATATCTCGAGAATTTATAAAATCATTAACATAAGCGGTGTGCGTTTGAAAGCTGCTGAGAAAATTTTCTGAGTGATATGACATCATTCTTGTCCGATTATAAGAAATCTAGAGGACTTGTGTTCTTTAAGTAAATAGATTCTATTGAGTGTGTTTTCATAAAAGTTGAGAGCTATGGTTAAAAATCTTATTATTTTATCTTTTTAAAATGTACAATAATTTTTTTTTCGAACGATTTATCCATTTTCAAATCATTTAAGGGGAAAATAAAATTATCATATTATTATTTATTTTATTACAGCTTTATACACTGCATTAAAAAGGGGATCAAATGCTACGGAAACAATAGCAAAGATTTTTAAATAATCACCTCTTTATTATTTATTTTGCTATTATAATAAATTCTGATAGTGATCCTAGACAAGTATCTTCCCATTGATTATAAGCTCTTTATCCTCCTAAAAAAAAAAGAAGTTCTATATGCAACAAAAGAATTTAAATATTTGTCTAATAATTTTAAGAATCACACGTCATGGACAATTGTCTCCGGAAATTTTCATTTTCAGATCGAAATTATTTCTTTTAACAAAAGATTTGTGAAATCATTTAACCCAAATTTTCACAAAATTTTACACTCAAAAAAGAAGAAACAATGAATAATTTTTATTACAATAATATTTTGAGAAAAGAAAAACTCGATAAGAATCTTCTGATTATTGAAGTTTTTCAATGCTGTTGTAAATTAAATAAAATTTGATATTATTATTATTATTATTATTATTATTATTATTATTATTATTATTATTTAAAAAAATTTAAATAATTTCATGAATACATTTATTTAATAACTTTATTTCTTAAACAAAGTCCGAATAAATTAATCACTATGTCATTTTTTTTTTTTATGAAACTCTTTCAAGATTGATTCTTTCATTGATACAATTAATCTAAAAATCGGTTTTGATATCCCGTGTTTACCTGATAATCTATTCTCCGTTTTCTCCGTACATTACTCTTTTGTCTATTTTTTGAATATTCTGAATTCTATAAAGGACTTTAAAATCCAGAGGAAAAAGGTCAAAGTTTTTTTCAAAAGTATAAAAAAAGTGATTCAAAATTCAAAATTTTCTTCGTCATAATATTTTTCATATTAAAAGAAGTAATTTCTATTTCAAAAGTATAAAATACCTTTCATCTCAAAACTTTTAAGCTTGAACAACAACAACAACAACAACAATATGCCTTCTTGTAAATCAACCTTAATTCAAAGTCATAAAATAAATCCATACTTTACTAGGTCCAACTCAGGTTATAACCATAAATTTCGAATTTCTAATGACCAATGCTCTATAGTTAAAATAAACAAACCAATCAATACTGAAAATTATTTTTGCAACTCTTGTCAAAAATATACGGAACATACGAGAAGTTTACAAGGAAGTCTCAATCGCATTGAAGAAAAATTGAAAGAACTTGAGCAAGTAACTAAAAAATTTCAATCCCTTTCTTCTAATCAAGAAACTTTCAATTATCATGAATCGAGTTATTTTCAAATGGTAGGATGAGTTTGATTAATTCTTTCACAAACTATTTAATAAAAACTTTTATTTTAATTTTGATCAAAAAATATTTAAATTTTTATAGAGCACAGAAAATCTTTTAAAAATTTCCCAGAACCTCTCAATGCGTTTGATATATGTGAAGAACGTAGAAAGTAATACATTTGTGCGGACACAAATTATATGAAAATGCATAATTTCTATTCAGAAATTTGGTTAAAAACGATTCCATTTATTAAAGAGACTTTTCTTTCAATAGTCATATAATTCGTTAATACTTTATAGATAATCAAAATTATATTATATAAATATATATATTATAATGATAATTGTAATTTTTCGATTACTTTTACTCACCAGGATATCGATCGAGATATATAATTTTTTTTTGATAAACTTAGCATCCAAAAAGAATCTAATTAAAAGAGTATTTATAGTTTCTTGCTTTTCTAAATACTTTCATCCCTAAATTTTTATCAGACGTTATTTCCGTCATATTTACTGAATAAAATTTATTTTTAAAAATTTGTATTATTATTAATGTTAAATAGAAGGAGGCTTCTAAATCAAATTTGAGGAGGTTTTAATATTCAAGGCTAGAAAGGAATTTTCGAAAAACTCAAGAGAAAAACATTTCCCGGGTTTAACGTTAGATTTCTGAATTACAACCTATTTTGGGAATATTAAGTTCGCTAAAAACTTTGATTTATTATCATGCATAAGAATTTTAGTGTCACAATTGTTACCTAAAAATTACTAAACTTATCTCTAAAGTTCCACGATGTAACCATTTTACAATAGAAGCTTCGGAAAGATTAATATTTATGGCAATCTTAATTCTCAAATCTGCTAAAGATTTCTATTTAACAATGATTCAAGTTTTAAGATGCTGTATCTCTTTCCACTTACATTTTGTGGAAATAACAACAGGCTCATATAAAATTTTTCATTTTTCACCCAATCAAATAAAAGATTTTATTTCAAAAGCGGAATTAAATTTGCAGCTTTGCTTATAAATCACATGAGAAATGAATCTGTCCTCCTGCTGTACTACACAACGGAAAAAAAGGGAATGTCATTGTATGAAAATTATGGTACATACATGGACAATATGTTTATAAAAATTATTCTTTGTCTCTGCTATTAAACTAGGTACAGAGGGGAGTAGATATTCTATATCGCCCGCAATTGGCAGACATTTAAAAGCACCTTGGACATATGAAAAACCTACAAATTAATAAGCCCGTTTAAGTTCAAAAGTAGAAGGTGTTCAATGGGCCAAATTTTATCTTGAATGATAACTGGAAAAAAATTTATTTTCGGATGAGACAGCATTTGAACTGTTCCCAAACACATTTGATCATTGTTACAAGGAAAATCATCAATTCTTCAAAGGCTAGAAGATTCGTACAAATATTTCTACTTGGAAATAAGTGGCGATTTCAACATGATAACGGATCTCAAGGGTACAAGTTGAGTAGCCAAGGCGTTTCTTGCAGAAAACGTGACCCAAAGTTATTGACTGATGGTCATGTAGTCCGAATCTAAATCCTATTGAAAATCTGGTGAGAAATTCTTTACCGAAAACTATGTTGATCAATTTAGTAATTCTCTGTGAACTGTTTTAAAGAACTTGGAATTAAAAAAGAAATGCATAATAATTAAATTTTAAAAAAATTCTCAAGATAAAAGCAAATTTGATCTGTACATTTCCTCTTAGTATTATATTTCATTTCTTAAATAAATGAATAAAATAATCAGTAAAGCTTTATAAAAAAAAATTTATATACACCCATAAAGTATCTTGGCAAACCATTTCAAATTAAAAATCTTCCTTTATTTGAAATACTGATTAAAATAGATTCCAGATGGAGAAATACAATAGCCGTTTGTGATGTCCGTTGATACTGACTAATCATTAGCTGTTACTTTCTTATGCCTATCATTTACCCCTTTATATTTTAAATCTCAAGTTTTTAAATATTGTACTAAAAATATCTTTTTCAAAATGACTGTATTTGCCCATTTCATGCTCCCAGAAATATAATTTAGTCGTAAGTTGTGAATTTCCATTTTTATGATACAATTAATAAAACTTTGTCTTGGAATATATTAAAAATTAGAAGAATTTTCTGTCAAATTTTTTAGCTTCATATACGACTTTTATTTGAAGTTTTAATTTTTGAGCTTATAGTTTCACATCTTATCTTTATATTATGAGAAACTTTTACAAATGTAAATAGCTCATGTTACAGCATCAAAAGAGTACCGAAAAATATAGAGGGATTCTTCTAAATTGAAAATTTGCCTAAAAACAAATACAATTCGTGTAAAATAACAATCTAAATGGGGTTTTTTTTAATCGCCTTCTAATGGTGAGGCTAAATTTTCAACCTTTTAACTCACAGGTTTAAATCATCATGACTTGTAATTTTGAAAATTCACAGCTTAAACTTTTGAACCTCATTTTTAAATAAATCGTCTTCGAGATCTTAAAGGGTAAAGTTGCAAGTCCGATCTGTAGTCTTGGTACTTTTCCACGATATGATTATCAATTAGTTCAAAGTATAATTTATCATATTTACAAGGTTCTATCGTCATTCGAATGTCAATAGAAAAATTCAAATTCTCTTGAAGTCTAAAATAAAAGCAGCCTAATTTTTTCATGTCAGTTTCCTCATCTTAATCGCGCATGGCAAGTCGACTAACCGATTTCGTCGTAAGGCCTGGCTTAGGACGTGTGGGGCGAGAGATTCGCGTTCGCGCCAATTTTTTCCAAGTCACTGAATTGCCCACCGAAGCAATTCATCACTACGATATAACAATCACACCTGATGTGCCTCCAGTATTAAATCGCAAAGTTTTTAAAGTGTTCGAAGGGGCAAATTATTATAGTGCTCTTGGTGGAACTAGACCTGTTTATGATGGTATTTTCTTATTTATGCTTTTGTTAATTCATTCATCAAATTTAGAATTTTTAAACATCGTGACGCTCTAAAAGAAATTTACCACCTAAAAATTCTCAACAATTTTACATTCAATTTTTGATATCGAAATAAAAAAGGTCGTAAAAATATGTTTACTTCAAAATCATTACCTCTCGGTGATGCCGCTACGTTTGATGTAATTGTTCAATTTCATTTAATTCTTTTATTCTATATTTCTTTTCGACCAACTTTTTGACTTTGAATTATTTTCTCGAGAATTAGGTTACTCTTCCTGAAGAAGATGGCACGCCTTCCAAGCGTGCCCCACGTGCTTTCAGAGTAAAGTTAAAGAAAGCGGGTGAAATTAGCATGCGTGATCTGCATTTCTTCTTGAACGCAAGAGGTTCATTAACACCTGCCTGTTTGACTGGTATGTGTTTAGTTTCTGAATTTATTTCCAAGTTGTCTAATTAATATATTTTTCTTATCACACTTTTTACTTGGACACTACCACTCATTTTTTCTTAGGAATTATGGCTTTGGATGTGCTAATTAGACATCTCCCTTCGATGAAATACACTACCGTTGGTCGCTCTTTCTATACACCACAAGGTTCTCAACCATTGTTTGGCGGTTCCGAAGTCAGGCAAGGTTATTATCAATCTGCTCGACCGACTCCAGGTATTCTTAATGTCTTTTCTTATTAAGCTTCGGATTTCAAAGAGCTTATCCATTTTTCGATTTTTACAATAGGTCGTATGATGATAAATATTGATCTTAGTGCAACGGCTTTTTACGAGGGTGGTCCTTTACTACAAATGTTTGTCAAATTACTCAGCCTTAGAAACTACGATGATCTTAGACGTGGTTTGACTGACAGAGATCGAATAAAAATAGAAAAAGCCATTAAAAATTTAAAAATACGTGTCACTCATCGCGGAGATGTGACCTCGAGACGACAATTCAAAGTTTTCAAATTGACTGATTCCCCGGCTATAAACACCAAATTCACTACAAATGAAGGACAAATCGATGTTTTCACATATTTTAAACGTGTTTATGGTAAGGCCCTCGAGTTTCCCCATCTTCCCTGTGTGGTTGTGAGAAAAGATGTGTATCTTCCTGTTGAAGTATGTGAAGTTGTTGAGGTAAACTCGTTCCTTTAACTTGATATATTTTTTCAGACATATTTTCAAACATTAATATATGTTCTTTAGGGCCAAAGACATATTCGTAAGCTTAACGATAAACAAACCGCCGATATGATCATGTTTACTTGTCAGCCTCCACATCTGCGTGCAAACAAAATCAAGCAAGGTGTTGAAATATTGAACTATCGTGATAATGAATACTTGCAGAATTTCCACATGAAAATATCAAATGAAATGGTCTCGGTAACTTGCCTATTTCTTTTCTGGTATAACTCGAGTCATTTTTCCTAAAACACATTTACAATTTTTTGTTTTATTTCAGATCCCAGCAAGAATCTTACCCCCTCCCTCTATTAATAATAATCCAAGCTCACGCGAAGCAGTTTTCAAACCGCGTGAGGGCGTCTGGAATCTTCGAGATAAAAAACTGGCTACCGGAGCTATACTTTTATCTTGGGTTATTGTGGCGTTTGGTTCGGAGCATGCTTTCCCTATGCAGGCTATCCAAGCTTTTGTTAGGGAATTTGTTATTACCGCCATAGAAATTGGCTTGAATATACCAAATAAGGCCCCTCCGATCTTGCACGCTAATCCTCAAGGAAATATTGATGCGATTCTTAAACAGGCATGGCTTCGTGCTGGGACTGCTGCTAATGCTCAACCACAATTAATTATTTGTGTTCTGCCAAATACTGGAGAGCAGCTTTACGCAGAGATAAAACGAGTAAGCGATACTGTAATCGGGATAGCCACCCAATGTATACAAGCGCGACATATGATGCAGGCAAAAAAGCAGTATTGTGGCAACGTCGGTTTAAAAATGAATGTGAAGCTCGGTGGAATGAATTGGTTTTTGGGATCGAATGATATTCCATTCATTAGCGATAGACCGACAATTGTCATGGGAGCAGATGTCACTCATTCTAACCCAAGTAAGCTTTAATGTTCGGAAATGAAAAAAATGCTTCACTTTCTTTCAACTAACTTCAAAAATAAAACTTGATAGATAACCCGGCAAGTCCATCAATCGCTACTCTTTGCGCAACTATGGATGCCAAAGCCTCGCGTTACGCTGCTTCCATTCGCTGCCAAACTGCGAAAAGTGATATTATTTCTGATCTTGCAGATATGGTCAGAGAATTATTGAAAAATTTTTACCAGACTTGTGGCCGAAAGCCCGAAAGAATTTTATTTTATCGTGACGGTGTATCAGAAGGCCAGTTTGCTCAAATTATGGAAGGTGAAATTAAGGCGATAAAAGGTAATTTCTTTGAGTAAATGTGGTTTCAAGAGATCATTCCTACAGAAAAATAACAATTGTATTTTTTTTAATTTACCAGTAGCCTGCCAATCCTTGGATATAACTTATCGTCCGACAATTACATTTGTTATCGTGCAAAAGAGACATCACACTCGGTTTTTCCCTATCATTGGGAAGGATGCTGATCGAACAGGAAATTGTTTACCTGGGACTGTTGTCGAGACTATGATTATCCATCCCTTCGAATTCGACTTTTGTAAGTTTATCTCTAACGGTTGTATGAAAGATTTTGAGTAGCTGATTCTACTCGTTTTCTTATAGATCTTCAAAGTCATGCCGGTTTACAAGGCACGAGTCGTCCAACGCATTACCATGTTCTTTGGGACGAGAATGAATTCGATCCAGATAGGTAGAATATTTTCACATATTCAAATATTTCAAACTTTTGTGTGTAAAAACTTTTCCAACATCTTAATTTCATAATATTATCAGCCTTCAAACCTTGACATATTATTTAACATATACATTTGCGAGGTGAGTGAATACTTTAATTTTTTTTCCAGATCATTTTTTGCAAAGCTCTTCAAATTTCTCAAAAGAAACTCTTTATTCACACTATTTCGCACAGGTGCACGCGAGCAGTTTCTTTGGTAAACTTTGAAAACCAAATTTCGTTTCCCATCTTCTTCAACATGTTATTCTATTCTATTTTGTTCAATTCCATTTAGGTCACACCAGTTGGATATGCACATTTGCTTTGTAGGAGGGCCAGGTAAATTTTAAATAAATTCTTGACTTTGGCTGCTTGCTCATTTTTAAAATATTCAACTAATAAGATTAATTCAGATATTATACTCAACATTCATCCTCGAGCGAGGCAGCATCTTTTTCTTCAGAAGAAGAGCCAACATTTAGTGGAACATTTGGTACCGTCATGCCTGATCTTGCTAAGGTATGTTTGGTTTCATTGCTTTTTACTGATTGAATTAAATAAAAATTATCTTACAATTCAACAGGTTATGTGGTTCATGTAAACTTGGCAAATCAAAAACTACAATAATTCATCAAAAAGTGTTCTTAGTATTCAAAAATTTAGTAGTTTCGGAGTTTTATAGATTTTCTTCGATTAACATTATTAGAGGTATTTGAACATTTACTCCCTGATTATTCACCCAGACTCAAGAAGGTAAACAAAATTAAACTTAATTCTTAATGTAAATCAACCTTATTTATTAGTAATTAAAAGTAGAAAAGTTTTGGATTGTTGTCTTCAACCCGTAATTTGAAATTTAATAATTAATACTCTAAAAATTGTGGGATAATATCCACTTTAAATTATCGTGATTTCATTAAAGCAAGTGATTTATGGCAAAGGAAAAGTAAGGATTTTAAAAAGAAGGGAAGGCTTCCATTGATTTATACATGAAAATTTGATTACAGCAAAATGTCAAAGATAACAATTAAATGATGACCTTCCTAGTTGGCTTCTTGAAAATAACTTTCTAATATACTACTCAAAAATAAAATGCAGCATGCAATGGCTACAACTTTATATAGACTTTTAATTTTTTAACAGAAAAATTAAGCCTAAAGTTTAATTTTATATAAATAATAAAAATACAATACTTTTTGATTATTACTGAATACTTTATTATTTCCTTGCTAAGAAGTTTTCACATATTGAATTAAAATAGTTGTGAATGAATTGTTGGTAAAAAACAATTTATTCATACCCTGTTTTGATGTCCCAAAAGCTTCTTTGAGTTAGTAACAGTTTACACTTTCGAAGAATAAGACATTCAAACTTTAAGAATTCTTGTTAAATGGAGAAGTGGTTATTTTTTTAATATTAACAGTAAGAGAGAAAATAAATTTTTTGAAAGATACACATAGCATACAGGTAAACCAAATAAGGA
>JAAOMT010000334.1:0-38195 GCA_016748015.1 Geosiphon pyriformis | reverse complement strand
GGAATTTGTTATTACCGCCATAGAAATTGGCTTGAATATACCAAATAAGGCCCCTCCGATCTTGCACGCTAATCCTCAAGGAAATATTGATGCGATTCTTAAACAGGCATGGCTTCGTGCTGGGACTGCTGCTAATGCTCAACCACAATTAATTATTTGTGTTCTGCCAAATACTGGAGAGCAGCTTTACGCAGAGATAAAACGAGTAAGCGATACTGTAATCGGGATAGCCACCCAATGTATACAAGCGCGACATATGATGCAGGCAAAAAAGCAGTATTGTGGCAACGTCGGTTTAAAAATGAATGTGAAGCTCGGTGGAATGAATTGGTTTTTGGGATCGAATGATATTCCATTCATTAGCGATAGACCGACAATTGTCATGGGAGCAGATGTCACTCATTCTAACCCAAGTAAGCTTTAATGTTCGGAAATGAAAAAAATGCTTCACTTTCTTTCAACTAACTTCAAAAATAAAACTTGATAGATAACCCGGCAAGTCCATCAATCGCTACTCTTTGCGCAACTATGGATGCCAAAGCCTCGCGTTACGCTGCTTCCATTCGCTGCCAAACTGCGAAAAGTGATATTATTTCTGATCTTGCAGATATGGTCAGAGAATTATTGAAAAATTTTTACCAGACTTGTGGCCGAAAGCCCGAAAGAATTTTATTTTATCGTGACGGTGTATCAGAAGGCCAGTTTGCTCAAATTATGGAAGGTGAAATTAAGGCGATAAAAGGTAATTTCTTTGAGTAAATGTGGTTTCAAGAGATCATTCCTACAGAAAAATAACAATTGTATTTTTTTTAATTTACCAGTAGCCTGCCAATCCTTGGATATAACTTATCGTCCGACAATTACATTTGTTATCGTGCAAAAGAGACATCACACTCGGTTTTTCCCTATCATTGGGAAGGATGCTGATCGAACAGGAAATTGTTTACCTGGGACTGTTGTCGAGACTATGATTATCCATCCCTTCGAATTCGACTTTTGTAAGTTTATCTCTAACGGTTGTATGAAAGATTTTGAGTAGCTGATTCTACTCGTTTTCTTATAGATCTTCAAAGTCATGCCGGTTTACAAGGCACGAGTCGTCCAACGCATTACCATGTTCTTTGGGACGAGAATGAATTCGATCCAGATAGGTAGAATATTTTCACATATTCAAATATTTCAAACTTTTGTGTGTAAAAACTTTTCCAACATCTTAATTTCATAATATTATCAGCCTTCAAACCTTGACATATTATTTAACATATACATTTGCGAGGTGAGTGAATACTTTAATTTTTTTTCCAGATCATTTTTTGCAAAGCTCTTCAAATTTCTCAAAAGAAACTCTTTATTCACACTATTTCGCACAGGTGCACGCGAGCAGTTTCTTTGGTAAACTTTGAAAACCAAATTTCGTTTCCCATCTTCTTCAACATGTTATTCTATTCTATTTTGTTCAATTCCATTTAGGTCACACCAGTTGGATATGCACATTTGCTTTGTAGGAGGGCCAGGTAAATTTTAAATAAATTCTTGACTTTGGCTGCTTGCTCATTTTTAAAATATTCAACTAATAAGATTAATTCAGATATTATACTCAACATTCATCCTCGAGCGAGGCAGCATCTTTTTCTTCAGAAGAAGAGCCAACATTTAGTGGAACATTTGGTACCGTCATGCCTGATCTTGCTAAGGTATGTTTGGTTTCATTGCTTTTTACTGATTGAATTAAATAAAAATTATCTTACAATTCAACAGGTTATGTGGTTCATGTAAACTTGGCAAATCAAAAACTACAATAATTCATCAAAAAGTGTTCTTAGTATTCAAAAATTTAGTAGTTTCGGAGTTTTATAGATTTTCTTCGATTAACATTATTAGAGGTATTTGAACATTTACTCCCTGATTATTCACCCAGACTCAAGAAGGTAAACAAAATTAAACTTAATTCTTAATGTAAATCAACCTTATTTATTAGTAATTAAAAGTAGAAAAGTTTTGGATTGTTGTCTTCAACCCGTAATTTGAAATTTAATAATTAATACTCTAAAAATTGTGGGATAATATCCACTTTAAATTATCGTGATTTCATTAAAGCAAGTGATTTATGGCAAAGGAAAAGTAAGGATTTTAAAAAGAAGGGAAGGCTTCCATTGATTTATACATGAAAATTTGATTACAGCAAAATGTCAAAGATAACAATTAAATGATGACCTTCCTAGTTGGCTTCTTGAAAATAACTTTCTAATATACTACTCAAAAATAAAATGCAGCATGCAATGGCTACAACTTTATATAGACTTTTAATTTTTTAACAGAAAAATTAAGCCTAAAGTTTAATTTTATATAAATAATAAAAATACAATACTTTTTGATTATTACTGAATACTTTATTATTTCCTTGCTAAGAAGTTTTCACATATTGAATTAAAATAGTTGTGAATGAATTGTTGGTAAAAAACAATTTATTCATACCCTGTTTTGATGTCCCAAAAGCTTCTTTGAGTTAGTAACAGTTTACACTTTCGAAGAATAAGACATTCAAACTTTAAGAATTCTTGTTAAATGGAGAAGTGGTTATTTTTTTAATATTAACAGTAAGAGAGAAAATAAATTTTTTGAAAGATACACATAGCATACAGGTAAACCAAATAAGGAATTTATGTTTATATCCATAAATCCAAAGTCATAATACTTTGAGTCACATCTTCGCAGTCATTTTAAGTTTGATTCCGATCATTATCCCCTTTAAGTAATATAAATTATGAAATCTAACCTTTAAAAGTTTTAATGAATATCGAGGTTTAGGATTTTTCATGTTAATTATTTATAAAATTTATAAAGCAGTTTCTAAATCAGAGCTTATGCAAACGAGGGTCAAGGAAATTATATTAAACTTGTTACTAAAGTTATCACCAATATTTAAGGGCTATCTGCAACCTTAGAACTAAATTATGCAAATAAAAAAATTTTGCTAATGAGCTATTGAAACTCAATTTTAAGGTTTAATTTAAACTAACAATAACAATAGGATAATGAAAAGCATTTTGTCATTTAAGCAATTTAAATGAGTGAGCCTAACCTTTATGAAGTAGCATATATATTTTCATATTCTAGCGTTTGAGACCTGACAAAATAATGGGTTGAAATCCTTATTTATTAGCAAGACGAACTCTTTAAAAATCTTTACTTAACCATCTAAAATCTTCAAAGTTTGATAATCCTTCTGTGTTGCTTGAAAATCATGTCTTCAACTTCTTCAATTGAAAACGCAACTTTACCCCTCGACTGGCTTGAAGGAACATTAATTGTCATCAAAAAAAAATTGTTCAATTTCTTGAATAAGAAAAATTCAAAGCGTTGAATAGATAATATTTTGCTCGGCTTTTCTTTAGAACATGGAATTGGAACCATTCTTAATCTAAAAAAAGTGTTTTTAGAAATTCAGAAAGCAGCGAATGAAGAAAATTCTTTTGGGTAATTCTTTTTAGGCCATTGTTACAACAATGGAATTGGTGCTTTAAAAGATCGAGTAAAAGCATTTGAACTCTATTAAAAAGCAGTAGAGGTAGGAGATATAAAAGCACAATACAATTTTGCATATTGTTATCAAAATGGAGAAGGAACAACGAAAAATGAGGAAAAAGCAATTGAACTTTATTCAAAAGCAGCAAAGGCGGGACATTCAGATGCACAACTTAATCTTGCACATTGTTATCTAAATGGAGGAGCAACAACAAAAAACTCAGAAAAAGTATTTGAACTCTATTCAAAAGCAGCTCTTGGAAATTGTTATGAATATGGAGAAGGAACGACGGAAAACTTAGAAAAAAGCATCTGAGCTCTATTCAAAAGCAGCAGAGGCGGGAGATACAAAGGCAAAATAAAATCTTGGAATATTTTATGCTAATGGATGGGGAACGACGAAAAACTTAGAAAAAGCATATGAGCTCTATTCAAATGTAGCCCAGGCGGGACATTCAGGTGCACAAAACGCTCTTGGAAGTTGTTATCAAAATGGACGAGGAACAACGAAAAATGATGAAAAAGCATTTGAATTCTATTCAAAAGCAGTAGAGGCGGGAGGTTTACTTGGAGAACTCAGTCTCAGAGAATATTATCCAAATGGACTAGAAACAGTGAATGATCTGGAAAAAGTGAGAAATTCGAGTTCACAAACTAATAATCGAATGTATTATCGAAATGGATGGGGAACAATAAAAAGTCTAGAAGAAACATTCGAATTCTATTTAAAAGCAGCAAAGGCGGGAAATCAAAATTTAAAATACAAACTTAAATGGTGCTATCAAAATGAATGGTGAACCACGAAAAACTTAGAAAAAGCATTTGAAATCTATTCGAAAGCAGCAGAGACAAATAGCTCAAGTTATCAAAGTAATTTCCTGATTTGAACGCCCTTAAACTCACTTTACAGGATCAAAATGACCTAGAACGCTTCATTTTGGGATTGCAAAATCGAGGGTTAAAATACCCATGTACTTCTAAAAGAGAGTTCTTTGATTTTGAAGATTTCTTTGACCAACTTTCAGATGAATTCAGGTGTCTTAAATGTGGCAACTTGGGTATAATTATTACTGGATCTCTTATATGTCCATTTTGTGATCCTGATAAAAGTAATAATAATGTATTGCCGAAATGTCCAGAATGTTATCGCACATTAAAAGATCCAGTTTGGTGTAACTCTTGTGAATCATCACGATTATCAAATATTAGTCATTATATATACCATACACAGGATATTTCTGAAAGCTCCAGGGAATGTCTAGAGTGAATTTCTCCTGAACAAATCAAATTTTTAGAAAAGGTGGGAACGGGAGGATTCGGTGTTGTTAGAGAAGGTACATGGGAGAGAGGCAAGATTCTATTTTGGAACAAGGAAAATCAAAAATATGAGAGAAGTGGGGTTACCAGAGTTGCGTTGAAATCTCTTAAAAATAGCCAAAACATAGAATATGTCAATTCAATTGGGGCAATTTCGTTTAATCAATTTTTCTGATTTATATTATTCACTTTTCTTTTTCTTTTTCAAACACTAAAAAACGCATAAAAATAGTTTATTGCCCATCTTAATTGTGCCTCTTGCAAATATATCCTTCAATGCTACGGAATCACAAAAGACATTACAAATAAAGAATTTGTTATGGTTTTACCATTTGCAGAATATGAAAACCTCAGAGCTTTTCTAAAAGTGAACGAAACCACTCTTACTTGGGACATTTTACTTCATATTCTTTTTCAAATCGCTGGTGGGCTAAGATTTATACATGACCCAAAACTCGTGCATGGGGACTTACATCCTGGAAATATCCTTGTTTTGAAAATGAATCCCTTAAAAGTTGTCATTTCTGATCTTGGGTTTTGTCGTCCTGCCGATAACGCTCCATAGTCGAGCAAAATTTATGATGTTGTTCAATACCTAGTACCTGAAGTTTGTAACCTGTCCCCACATACCACGCACAGCGATATTTATAGTTGTGCTATCATTTCCTGGGAAATTATTTCAGGCGACAGACTGTGGAATGATGTTATAAATCGTATGTACATTCAATTGAATATAATTCAGGGAGAAGCCCTATAATCGAAAAGCATACACCTCAATGTATTCAGGAAGTAATGGAAAAAAATTAGAATCAGAATCTACATTACCGTGACAGTGTAGAAGCGCTTCAATAAAGAGTTATTGCTGCTCGCGATAATTGTAACTTAAACCAATCTGTTCGTCGAAAAAAACTTGATTCCAAAGAGATAAAAGGTGTGGTCCATGATATGACAAGATATACAAGTCAAATAATTTGGAAACCTACATTTTCTACAAATGGTGAGCTTTTCATTTATTATTATTATTTAATCTTTGAGAATTCTTTTAATATAATTATTTTTTTTAAGATTTGAATTTGGCGTTTGGTTAAGTTAGTAATGATAAAAATCAGTTAGCACTTTAACTTGAAACAGATGAAAAATTTGGGGGAAGAATCGTTTCTTTATAAATATAGTATAGACTATCCTATATATTTTCTATTTTTTAGTGTGAGGATAATTGGCTGTAAAGCGTTTCCGTATCAAAAATTATATATATATAAACATATTTGAATAAACTAATAAACATTACTTCTGTAAACTTCAATCTTATAAGCCATTTTCATATACCAATATTATCATCATTGATCAAATAAATAAGAATAAATATTATGTTTTCATATGACGGTTCAGGGTCTTTTGAAATTTTCAATAACACTAAAAATAAGAATATAGGATCTTATTCTGAAGTTGTTGATTTATTCTTCATCTTAATTCGGTATTCAAAACAATAAACTAAAAGATTTTGAAATAAGAGTAAAATAATAATTTGAAAATATTGTATATATACTCATTGTTTAAAACATAGTAAATATTCTAATTCTTTAACTAAAATACATAATTAGTTTGTTGAATTTTGTGACTGAATTCAATTTTCTTAGATTTCAACAAAATTAACAACCAGTTGAAAGAAATCGTACTAATATCATAAGTCTAATTAAAATCATATGAAAATTGCAAATGACCTTGATTCAATTATTAAAGTAAATTGTTTACTCCAATTATTATTTACTCATACACCGACTAGGCTTTCGGTTATAAATTAATCCTGAGTAAGCATAATGTAATTTACAACATTTGATTTTTATCAAATTGCATATCATCTCTAATACTATTTCTTTAGGACGAAAATCAATTTAATTGCATGATATATCAACAATTCTAGATTTTATAAGAAAAATGAAGAATAATGAAGTTTTTTATTTTTTGCAGTCATATGTGATAATTTCTATTTTAACTTGTAAATTAATTAATTTCCAACTTTTGATTGATCACAGTTCCACGAATATCAAACGAATATAATTAATAAATTGTTAGAAAGGCCAAAAGCCACTGATTTTATTAATACAAAATTTTATATGCAATTCTTTTGTCTTTACTCTCGGAAATCAACTTGCAACGCCGCGAAATTGAATTTACTAAATTGATTAGCATAGTCTTTTAGCAAAGAATTTCATTCTTCAACTATATATTGCTTCAAATCATCCATATTTTGCAGCATTTGTTTT
Source organism: Geosiphon pyriformis (assembly GCA_016748015.1). Lineage (NCBI taxonomy): Eukaryota > Fungi > Glomeromycota > Glomeromycetes > Archaeosporales > Geosiphonaceae > Geosiphon > Geosiphon pyriformis. The sequence continues at coordinate 31,089 of JAAOMT010000334.1, read as the reverse complement.
CCTACTTCATATTTAACATTGTCCATAGATTTTCAATAGGATTTAGATCCAGGCTATATGACAGCCAATTAATATCTTTGGGGACATTTTCCGCGATAAGCACCTTAACTACTCGACTCGTATGTTTGGGATCATTATTCTGTTGAAAGCATCACTTCTTTCAATAATTTCTCCGACATGTTGTTGCAAACTTTCAATATAAAATTTAGCATCCATGACATGCTGAAAACAAAATAAGCTGGGTTTTCCCTTCATGCAAAAACTTCCCATGCAAATGTTTTGTACAAATCTTTTGGTCTTGGAACAATTAACAATTTTCTTTTGTACCGATGTTAAATTGTATTTGGGAACAGTTGAAATGCTTTTTCATCCGAAAATATGATTTTTTCCAGCTATAATTAAGATGAAATTGGCCCATTCAGTACGTTCCTACTTTTGAACTTGGGTGAGCATTAGTGTAATAATTGACAAGCTTTTCATCTATTCAAGTGATTTCAAATGTCTGCCAATTGTGTAATATGAAATGTCTACACCTTTGTATCTAGTTTAAGAATTTTTTGCAAAACAAAGAAGAATTCTTATGAACATATTGAACAACTTTTCTCAACATATGTTCTGTAATTTTATTATTAAAATCTTACTCAGTTTTCCAATTTTTGAAATTGTATCATAGGTAGTTTAGTGATTTTACTTAATTTTAGACCAGAACGTTCACCGTCACTCCAGAAGGAGATTAGCTTTTGCTTACTACATTCTTTGACCAACAGATTCATACTAATATAAATTATAAACAAAGCTGCAAATAAATTTTGCTTTGGAATAATATAAATTTACCATATCAAATGAGTTTTTATTTAGATTCGAATTGGATAAAAAATGAAAGTTTTATATGGGGCATGCTGTAACAAAACCTGACAAAGTGAACATTTGATGTCACTTGGTGCATCAGCTCGAAGATTTCATTTTTACCATTTCTTTTTTTAGAATAGGGCGTACTGTAACAAAATGAACATCTGACGTCACATAAGCATCTAATTGATTAAAATCTGTAATTTCAAATATTGTTAGATTAAAACCTTCTATGAGAATTGATCTCTATTTTATTTACTAATTTTTGTGGAATTAGTTTTTTTAGTCATTCAACATCTCTCTAACTCTTTTATTCTATTTAAAAGTTCTTGTTTTTTGTCTTTTACCTCACTCTTCAGGCTTTCCATGATCTTTCTCTTTCTTCGGCAATTGTTCTTATAAGTCGTTTATTACATCTCATAAAAACAACCATTCCTCCAGATGAGATAAAGCAGATGATCTTTTTCTTCTATTTCCCTCTTCACCAACCACAAGTATACTAAAAAATTTAAATCGATTTTGGTTTGCAAATCCACATCTCTTGCATTTGTATAATTCGTAATTTAAAATTTTCTCTCTACAATCCTCTAATAACAGGTTATTATTTCATCAATAGCCTTATTGTCTTTACCATAATAATTAGAACAAAAATTGCTTTTAACTTCTATGCTAGTGATTTATTATTTCTCCTGTGTTTTCTTCTTTTCTATCAATTTGTTAAATATAATGAATGAAATATTCGGGAGAAGAGAAAGGAATGTGAATGTAATCATGTGGAAGAGAAAACTACAGAAGCTCACAAAAAAATCTCAATGGTATATGCAAAAGGTCTAGAAATAATCTTCCATATAATTATTAGTTTTTTTTTTACTTCTCGAGCATTAACCACAATTATATATTTCCGGTTGGTTCTTCATAAGGAGCATATCTTTTTCTCATTATCTTATTAAACTTTTTATTTATTAACACAATAATTTTTTATTATTTAACTTATATAATTCATCCAGTAACCAATTATCTACTCTTTCAGTATTGTAAATATCAATAATATCAATTCTTTCAACAGAGTAGTAGTGCTGTTCATTATTTTCTATATTTACTTCTCTTTTGCCAATTCTACTTTTTCTAATTAGAGTAAGTTTTTCAATTAGTGATGCTAGATCTTTTAACCACCTCTGTGACATAGTCTATACAGTTCACTGTAGTTTTACAATAAAGTCTTTTAATCAAACCAAACTACCATCACATTTAAATTTAGCATAGTCTGAAACCATAAAGTTCAATTCAATAGTTTTATAATACCTGCAAATTACCAAATACAAGTAAAATCAAAGTGTGATGTTATTTTTGTTTTGTCTCCCTGTATTGTCACAAGTAATTTTCAAATACTTTTTATCTCTATTTAATTGCTTCGAACCATTTTCAAATAGCTCATTCTTATCAAGAACATAATAAATTTGCTCACGCATCACTTCATCTTGGATACCAAATAAATACACTTTTCCAATTTGCTGATCTGAATGAGACACATGGAAATTTTGGACTCAATCATAACTGTAATGAGTGGTAGCATCAATGCTGCAATATCGGATTTAATTATTTTCTAGTGAGTGTAAATTGACGAGTTTTCTTTGTTCTTATACCAACTTTGTATTTTTGTTATTTGTCTAATCCAATTGATGTTTCTGACTGGACTAGGTAACCCATGGATTTTAGCATAATTTAAGAAAAAATTCTTTACTATGATAGCCATATTATTGCTAATAACCATCTTGGTTTTTCATTGCAGCATTCTTTTTATATTGCCATAAACTCGAGAAAGAAGGCCGTTCTTTAGCAAATGGTTTCGGATATTTTCGAAATGGGCATGGCCAATTCCCAGCATATTCAAATAGGTTTTTTGGCAAAGAGATGTATTACGGTCTCAGCAGTATAAATTCTTTTATTAACACGAGCTTTTTTCTTAAGACAGCGACTAGCACTTATGGATCCACCATCCATAGCTTTGAGTTGGGCCATTAATAAGATGTCTTCTTCTACCCTGGAAAGAGCTTGAAAAGCCTTGTGCATCTAGGCAAATGCTTCCTTTGGAACTTTGGAAAAGCAACCAAAACTACAGCCTATTTTCAAGAACTCAATTGTTTTTTTTTGTATTCAGTTTTCATAACCACACAATATATTTTATGTTCAGTTTGCCTTGTTTTGTAAAATTTCCTCTACGTAGCACATTAAAAATATAAAGGAATGCTTATATATATTTCTCTTCTGATATTTTCAATTTTTCCTCGGTTCTTAGGTAGTTTTGGTAATTCTTGTTTCTTATAATTTAATTCTTGTTGGCTTTATCCTGAAATATCTTCTTAGTAAGATGGATTTATTCTTCTAATAGAAGTGGCATATAATTGTTGGTAAATTTCATAGGTAATTCAATAAAATAGGTTGCAAATGGCTTCCGACACTTTGTTCTATCTACCAAGCCCTGCTTTTATGGCACTGTGAACCCTACCTAGCTATTTCCTTCCCTACAAGAATACGTAGTACTAATAATGCGTGCCCAACTCCACCTGCAAACTTGTTTAGAGAAAAGGATTCTCTAGATCTACGGATAGGCCCGGCTTCGATACTGTTTTCGTTGATAGCGTGGGAAAATTCGTAAAAGACAATTAAGAACGTTTTCGATGCATTCATTACAATATACATGAGACATAATAAACTTACTTTCCTAGCAATGCGTTTTTTTCTCTGCGTGCCAAATTATAGCGGACATTTGATTATTTGTATTCTTCCTGGTTCAAATTTTTCTCCCTCCGCTCTTGCATTAATTGCCTTAAACGCTGATATTGTAGAACGAATATTTTCTGTATATCACAAAACCACGAAATGTTATTTCACGTACAATTTTGACAATATACCCAAGTTGGTCATAGGTAGCAGGAATATTGAATTCCGACCGTTGAATCGATGCGTAAAATCCGGCACCGATGTAAACAACAAGGATTGTGCGGATAAAAAATAGGAAGAAACAAATCTTGGCAGCAAAAGTTTCGTGAAGGTATTCAGTACTGATTTTGAGACTGCTCCATTTTCAGCCGTGTAAACATCCTTGATTAAAGTCTTGTGCATATCTCACATGGTTTTTTGAACTCTGAGCGTGTCTGACAAAATCTTTAGTTTGTTTTCGAGTTTGGATCCTGCGACTTCACACATGGAAAATTCTTGACCCAAGACTCATTTGAAAGATCATGACACTGCCAAAGAAATTCTTTTAACAACCAGGATGTCACAGAAAATAAAAGAATTCTGAGTATTGAACATACCGTGAACATCCAATCCAAATGTTATCCTTCAGCATTATCTGGGGAATCTAAAGAACTTTCTCGGCGATTTTGGGATTCCCGTGAGACCATCTCCCCACTAATCAGGTCAAAAAAATAAATAAAATATAAGTATCAATTACAAGATCGATAAACACAATGAGGGAAATAGCACTCACAAGTGTTGGTCCGCAACACTATCCAAGCAAGAGAAGATGGGAGTTTTGACAAATACATCTACATCCCGCTCAGAGTTATGACGCTGAGGAATCGATTTCTTGATCCACTCGTATCTATCAAAGTGGCAATGAAAAATATTAATCTAAAGTTCTGCATATCAATAAGAGCACATAATGCGCTGATAAAATTAACTTACGCATAGCGGAGCAATTCAAAAATATAGCCGACATCATCCTCTAGACAGTCTTCCTCTTGTAGATCACTATTTCATCTTAAAACAAACCTTGATCATGATCAAATTTCTTTTCAAAACCCTTCGATAACTTCCGAACCTCTTGTACTGCTCCTTGAATCCCTTTAATCTTGACAAGGTTACCAAAAAATTTCAATTGCTTCCAGTCAAGCTGGAGAAAAGTAGATATTATCAAGATTGAGAGGTTCTTTCATGTCATCATTTTACTTTGTCAAGTATTTGGAGGCATCTTTCCGCAGATGGCTCCAAGTTTTCTTTTTCCGAGCCCCCACGTTTGAATATGGAGGCAGACATGGCATTTAATTCTTCAAACTCCTCTGGTGAAAACTCGGAGATCACGGCAGGGTTTGATCCATCGACGATCTTCCAATACAAAGCTCTGTTATAGGAATAGAGAGTTACAATAAAGTCCACCAGGAACAGATACAGAGAGCAAGTGAACAATTAGTGCTTACTTTGTCATTGCTTCTCACTGATTTACACTGGATATGAGAGAGAAATGACTCTGAGCAAGCTTGGTTAGCCAACTTGGCATAGACGAATCAAGCTCCCACGTTAGAAGTGTATTGTCTGCTTGAGCTGGCTTTTGCACGTATATTAAAATGATTAAAATTGCCATTCCATGAATCAAAGTACAATTTCATAGCTCTATCGAGAAGACTTACTTTATCAGTAGAAGAGCAAATTGTGTGACCAGTAACAACCCCACTTATGACAGGATCTTCATCTTCTTGTTGCTCTTCCTAAAACGTGAAATAAGAGATAAATTCATCATAATTATTCGACAGGTGGCAAACCAACATGAAATAATGGGATTAAATATAATTTGAAAAAATTCAGAATTTAATTAGAAAATATACATCTTCGTCCTCGTCGTATTCGCCGTCTTTGTCAGCTTCGCCGAGATTTTCGTTTCGTTCGTGTCGCTGGGAGAACAGTTTCATCCAGAATCTCCTGTACATTGCACCGTCAAGTACACTAATCAATAACTGTTCTGTAATTGCTTATTCTAATGTTTGGCACACTTACGAGTTCTTGCTCGTCTTCACAGTAGTTCCTTCATTAGGCAAGCAATGAAATGAGGTGCCAATTCAATTAATAAATCGAAGCAAAACGGAATGGTGCCTCGTGATGCATCAAATAAACGCATACCTCGATTTCCGGCGCCACATTTTCGATGTTTTTTTAGAAATTTCTATCCAGAACAGCACCTTGCTTCGGCATAATGGTTTTCATTTGGTAGATGGAAAAGAATTAGTGTTAATAATAATAATAATAATAATAATAATAAATTGTTAAAAGGATATACGTTATTTGTGTGCGAAAAGAATTTTCCGAGCTGATAAATTGATAATATAATATATTTACATGATCTATCATTGGTAATTCAGAAATGGAAATTTCTATAAAGTTTTATATATTAACATAACTTTTTAGCAAAAATAGATTTCAAAATTTTGGGAGTATAAAAGGTTAATTTGTTTCACTTTAAAGAGTTTTGATCACATAAAATTAAAATATTTTTGATTGGGATTTTGTAATTTGCAACCTGACATTCAGGGCTCTTAAATCAAAAGAATTAATGGTTGCTACATTTAATTAATAGTCTTTAAGATAGTGGCAAGTTGGTCCATTCCTTTCAAAGTTTTCTTTAAAAAATTTGATGCTTCACTGATTGCTAATAACTTTAAATTTACCAAGGGATTAAGGATATGAGTTCAAATTCAAGCATTAATTTTGATGAAGATTGATTAATATAATTAAATATCGTGATGTTTTTAAGTTAATTTCTTCGAACTTGAAAATGTAAATAAAAAAACCAAGTCATTTAAAAAATGCTAATTATTTGGTGTGAAAATTGAATCCGTAAAAACACTTTCAAAGAAGAAAAATATTTTGGTTTAAAAGGTTTATCCTTTATTCTTTATTAGTAAATATTAACGTTTTTCATTTCTCAAAACATAGATATAAATGTATCTCGATGTTCAAAACAATTCACAAATATTTGGTGCCTTAATTTACAGTATCAGTTAAATCTTTTTTCTTTTCTTTTTGATTGGCTCAAACTACAAATGTTGAAAAAAAACAATTTGTTATAATCAAAATAAAATATTCATTTCTGCTTCCTAAGATAACAATATGCTATTACATGGTACATATATTTTTATTTGTCTTGTAAACAAATTTCATGGTTTTTCCAATTCTTGAAAATCCAAATTGGCATTAGTGTGGAACCATGCTATCAAATTTAAATTCACCAAGAAAAATATAATGCAGAGAGAAGAGAAAAGTAATTTTCAACAAAAATACCAGAAATTAACTTGTATGTTTTATTATTTTAATCGTGTTTTGCTAAATTATTTTATTTTCACAATTTCACAAATTAAGAATTGGCATAGACGCAAATTCCTAATTTTTTAATTAAAATTTATTTTACGTAAAATTTTATTCAAGACCTTTGAAAACAAAAAATTGTTTTAGGGCCCTAAACATGATCTCATATTATTCCAGCTTCAAAAAAATGCTAATTTTACTTCTGGCTCTTAAATTCTTTGTTGGAGATAGTATTTTGACTTTACCAAGCTCGAAGAGTGCCGAGTCAAGTGTCATTCTAACTTTAACTCAAAATAGTGAGTTTTTTAATATTAAAAAATTATTAACAATATAATTAGAGATATTAAATAATGGACAACAACCTAACGAACTCGTTTATATTTTGTCAATAGACGGAATACTTCCAGAAGCTTTAATTGTACCAGCACCACATAAATTATCTTTTGGTTTATATGCAATTGGGTATCAGACCTATCAGTGCGATGTTGGCAATGTGGGGAAGGAAGGGAACTGGACTTTTGGTAAAAAATACTTGAAATTTTTAAAAAAATTTATTGACTTTATCCAAATGATGAATAATTTTTTGATTTACCTCAAAGTCGGCCCACGAGCATATTTATTCGACAAATATTCGAAAAACTCCACGTTGTTAGAAAAAAATATAATTGGAGAACATTTTTTCCAACCTGTGAGTTTTTTCGAAATATATAAAAATCAAAATATTTTATTATTGAAACATAAAAAAAGTTTCTAATTGATAATTTTAGCTTCCTGGAGTCAACGGTGGCAGAGCCACGTGGCAAGGCAATGACAAGTCAGAGGTTGTCACAAATATCACCAAACAAGTAAATATTGGTTCAGAAACCATTGATTGGTTTATTTCTCGAGCTACAGCTAATAAGGTCAGTCAATTTTTAATTAAATTCAAAATGTCAAGTAAAACTTTGGTATTAGAAATTCAAAAGTTCTTTATCTGAAAAAGCCAGGAGGGATATTTACAAACGTCACCTATGTGTTAAGAGTCGATACTGAAAATGTTCAACTGCCACCAAATTATCTTTGGTATTTAAATTTTTCAAAAAGTTTTTAATCAAATATTTGATAAAATTCTCTTTGAAAGTTAGAACACTAATCTTGATATACTTTTTCGCATCAAAAAAATTTTATTCAATAGCGATCCAAGCATACCACAAGAGCCAAGTGTACCACAAAGGCCAAGTGTACCACAAGGGGCAAGAATTAATCAAACATTTGTTGCCAAATATTGGTTTTACACTGGACCGCAAGTTTATAACACATCTGTAAAAAACACAATTAGTAATGATCAGGGTTTTTCAACATCAGATTCTGAACATCCACTCCCCACCGGACCTCCTAAAACAAATTCGGGAATTTCCTCTAAAATAGTCGTGAGTTTTGGATGGTTTGTAATTTTAGGTTTCGTTTCTGTTTCGATAACTTTAATCTAGGGTGAGTTGTGCTAGATTCAATACATTTATTGAATTAAGGTTATAATTATTGAATTTTGATTATAAGAAACTTTGTAAATACTTCAAAAAATGCTAGCCTATGATTTATCCATATAAGTGAATTCAGATTGCATTTTATGAAATTTAACTGAGATTAATTAAAATCAAGTGATAAAATAGTAATAATAATAATAATAATAATAATAATAATAATAATAATAATAATAATTATAATAATAATAATATATAATAATATATAATAATATATAATATATAATATATAATATCAATTTAGTACTAAAACAAAATTTAAACTTTCTTTTAAATAATTTATTAATATTTTTCCATAATTCTTACATATACATGTACCTAATTGGTTACTGCGTTTTTTTTTACATATTGACAATTTAATAATTGTTGGCAAAATTATGCTTTTTGAAATTTACCAAAAAATAGGTTGCCCGAAAGATCTCACAAATTTACAAAAAGGTGGCATAATTACAGCGAAAGAACTTGGTCACAAGAATGTGAAAATTGCCAATTTTAGCCACCGAATGTTTGTTTTTAAGATACTCTGGCATTTGTTTCAGAAGCCTGCTTACATTTTTCCCATTCATCTTACGTGAAGCGTCATTTAAAAGAGTTTTTTATATCTTTTCGAATTTTTATTAACCTTTAACTTTTTTCAACATAAGATTTTCCTATATATTGGCTAATAAGATGTTCTTCAAATATGAAATGGTAAAAGATTTGAATTTAAAGTGTTAATCATTTGGAAATGGTTGCCAAAATTTGATTAATTCGGTAAACAGATGATTTATGTATTGAGAAATTAGGGATTAATAAATGAAATAAAAAATGATAACTTTAAATGAACTAGTGAAAAAACTTTTCTGTACAGTCTGTTAAACGGGATTACTCTATTCATTGAGATAAAGCGATTCAGGAGAAAGCAACACAAAAAAACGAAGATTTAGGTTTGACTTATTCTAAGCTTATTAGCAAAATTTTTGGAACATGTGAATTTCTAAAGCTTTTTTTGAAAAACACCTTTATGTAATATTTACATTTGAATACAATTGTCATTAAATCAGAAAAATTAATATTGAAAATTTAATTTTTTATACTTTTTTAAAATGCAACCTTTTCTCATTTCAACAAAGTTACAGTAGATATATATTTTTTCTAAAATAAGAGATAATTCCAGCATAGCAATTTATTAGAATGTGTTAAATTTAATTTATTCTTTTCATTTTTGATATCCACAATAAACTTTTGTGCTACTAAAAAAAAAATGATCGCACATATTCGTGGCATGCAAATGAAACTACATTAGCGATTGGTAAACCCTTTTATGAAAATGATTCAATCCAATGATAATTTTATCCATTATCTTTAGGTCATAATTGTAGACGAATCTCAGCAAGATAAGATTTTGTTTACTCAGTTTCTTAATAATATTAATATTAATATTAATATTAATAATAACGAACCTATCTTTCTAAAATAAAATTTCATTTTCTATATAAACATCAACTTCTCTCGTATTCCTTAAGAATAGGTCCTATTTTGTCTTTTAAAAACTGTTTCAAAGACAATTCTAATTTGGGGCATAATTGTGTAACGAATAATATCTGTATGTTATTATGCTTGATACGAAAAATTCATATTTCAACCTAATACAAAACTCTTGATAAGAAAATAAAACAGCTTATCAGCTACTAAGCATGTATAATTTTTTTACGGATTTTTGTATTTTTCAAAGTTGAATAAGGAAAACCCAGGATCACTAATCATATTTTTATTTTATTTTATTTTATTTTATTCAGTTGAAAGAAAGCTTTTAAATCACACAATACAAAAAGTGTTGGGTTTTTTAAATCGTGACTATTATTTGTGAAACCAAATACTTAATAGCACTTTAGTTAAAAAGCTTTTTCAAAAATTTAACTAGAATATTTCTTCTTAGAGTTTTAACTATATATATTAAATTCTAATATTGAAAATAATATAATTAAAATTCTAATTTGATTACAATAAAAAAAGCAAGTTTGTTAAAAATAATAAATAAGTTTTAAAATGAATTAGAGAATAATTTTTTCTGATAAATTATAATCAAGTTAAAAAAATATATATAGTCATAAATGTCACTTCAACTAGTAAAAATATATGATGCAATTGAGATATTGCTAGTTTTCAATTTTATAATCACAAAAAAGTAATCACAAAAAAAAGTAAAAAGGTCTCTATAAACTTTACGGAAATTCTTATCATTCAATATTTAATGTTTCTCAATTAAGCTTTTCAATGCCAATTAGCTGATCATGCTTATCAATTTGTTTATGTAAGTCAAGAAACTATTTGAGAACTTTTAAAGCCCTGTCTGCTCATGAATCTATTTTTTGGCAATTAAACCTTCTTTGATTTTAGAGTTTTTAAACCTTTGAGACTAGTTTAGAAAGCGATCTTAATTGATCTAAAATTTCCTTTTGACCAAATTTTTTTTAATCTTTGTGGTGGGTTCGAAAATAATTGGTTATGGGTCAAATATTCTCATTAAAGTTTCAACACTTATTTAGAAGTTCTGAGAACCAAACTATAAAATTTTTTTTGGCAATCGTGACCACCATATTATATATTTGCTTAATTATCAAAATTTCATCAACCTTATCACAAGATTTTTTTAAATCACAACCAGAGTCCAGATTACTATCATTGACAGAAAATCTCATTAACAAATCAAAAAAAAATTACTCTAATTATTCGCCATTGATAAGTCTCCAAGAATTCTATCCAGGTGCCAAATCACATTTATCATCCTCAACACGAGTAATTACTCTATCCAGTGATTATAATTCGTCCTTACATACACTTTCCAAAAACAATATCACTTCTCAAAAAACTCATTTCACAAAAAGAATGAATGAAAAAAATAATAGAGATCCTTTAATCGGGAAAATTAAAAGAGGATGGCGACTAATTGCTGGTTATTGGCATAGTGTCACGAACCTCATATTTAAGCCTGCAGAACCAAAAACTTATCTGTTAACGCATGAAGATTCAATTCAATTTTTGTCGGAAATGGCACGGTATGCACAATTGCCTTATAGAGAAAATCGAAGAAGATCTCTAATTATGCCTGAGGTTTGGGGTGGGTTTAAAATTAAAAAAGCATCAAAGTTTCGGATTTAATCCTGTGATCTTTGAAATTTTCTGAAAAAAAGGAAAACTTTATTTTCAGGAATAATCGATGGGGTTCAAGACCCATTAAAACCAGCCTTTATGTCAAGACCATTTATAATTGTTACGTTTCGAGGTCGTTCATTGGACCATGCTACAATGTTAAGCCTCGCCCAAACAAGAGAATTAATTTTATACCCAGATGGAATCTCGGATGAACCACTATTAGTTAATAATGAATTTTATCATAAAAGGTTTGCAAAAGTGAAAGAAAAGATTTTAGAAAGTTTAGGATTTTGGGTTGCTAATATTTATAAGAGACATTTCTTTGCCTTTACTGGGCATGGTGAAGGTGCTGGTATGTATTTATATTTTTAGAAATTTTAATTATCTAGATTATCAAATAAATATGCTCTAAAATGCAAAGAAATTATTTAAAAAGTGAATTATCAACTTAAATACCTCCTTTTCAACCCCCACAGTTTTTGCCGTGTTTTCAGCTCTGGCTCTTCGTATAAGGAAGCCACGCTTAAGGATTTTCGTGGTAACATTCGGCGAACCACGTATTGGAAATCAAGCATTCGCCCGATTCGTTAACAAAAGGCTAGAGGTTTGGCGTGTAACTTATGCGGACGATTATGTCCCATTATTTTTTAGAGATCATGCACATGAGATGATGGAATTTTGGATTCCTCGAAAGTCTAACTGTGATTGTGTTGATATAGATCCAAAAAAGATTTCCGAGACTGTATATGTGTGTCAGGGCATGCGATTTGAAGGTGAACATCCGGTAAGGTGTCTGATTTATTTTTTAGTGAATAGAACTTCCTATTCCTATTTTCGAAAATATACTTTTTTTTTAGGATTGCATTAATAGGTTCTCTCGAAATATTCCTGAAGAATCGAGCGCACATTGGGGTCCATATTTTGGATATATTATGGCACCGAATGATGATGAAGTCCCATATTTAACTTGATAGATATTTGATAATGAAATTCTCAAATAATTATTTTATAAAGTTACAAAATTCTAGCATTTTGCTGCTTCATATGTAGTTTAGAATTTTACAAATTTGAATTGTGATTTGAAACAAAATTAAAAAATTTTCTTGAAAGACTTTTACAAATAGTGTATATTTAAGCATTATCAAGATGTGGCTTTGTTATTACTCATACGATAGATTTTCAAAATACAATAGAAATTAATTAATTAAGGCAAACTTTAAATATCTAAAAATCTTCGAAATGTAAGCTCAAAACAATATTCGAGTCTTGGTAAAAATTTGGTAGAGGCCTGATTCTTTGAAATTGTAAAGGGGCTACTTGAATTCGAATTTTCATTTTTCATTAATAATTTTATATTAAATAATTTACCAAACTCTGCACCAGGGTTTTTAATGACTGTCTTTTCACCATAGTAATTAAAAGTTCTTATTAAACAAAATGAATCATGTCTTTGAAATATTGTTCAATAAAGATATTTAAAAATGGATTGGTTATTAATCCACTAGAAATTTTTAAAAAGAAAGTTGACAACAACTCGTTATATTGAGGGTTAAAGCGCTCTATTATTATAATTTGTACACATTTAGTCATCTCTTCACGACTAGCCTCATGACAGGCTCCTCATGAAGAATATTTCAAATTACTTTATTCTACCTTATTATTTTGAATAATAGAAAAGTGTTTGGAGAGCATTCTGTCGAACATCGATGCTGCTAAACAAGTTCGCCGAAAACTGTTTGAGCTTAATAAATAGAATTATGATAAGTCTCAAAGTTGAGAGTTGAAGCAAATAAACTCGGAAAGGAATTTAGAAAAAAATTGCATCACCCAGGGTTGTTTTGAAGGAGAAAAAGTTAATGATTTATATATTTTTTGAACATAAATGTCCCTTTAAATGAGCTCGCTTTAGTTCCTTAAAGGAAGGAAGGAAGGAAAAAAATAATTTATACGCATTTTCAAACTTTTTTTCGCTATGCATTATATTTAGAAGTCTCAATAGACAGCATTTTTATAAGGTTTTATGATATTGTATTTCATAAACAATATTTATATTGTATAAAAAATTCCAATCCTCAAACAAGATTTGTCGCTTTTGAGATGTGCAAAAATATAAAAATGAAAATTTTTAACATATTTTTAAATTATTAAAATTTAAGATCTTTATTATTCTATTTATTCTTTGACGTAATGAATTTTTACGTTTTTGGATTTTTTTTTAAAGGAAAAGTTTTAAATTAAAGCTTAATTAATCGAAATAAAATATGTCACAAAAACTCTCGAAATTATCTTTTATAATGACAAATTTAACATCAAATATAAAAAGCTATTAAATTTCAAACTAAAATATTACTTAAACCAAATGAAAAAAAAGTTTATTATAGTTCTTTGACCTTAGGTTTTAAACAATAGTTCATTTGCAAATAATATGTCATTATATAAAATCACCTTTTTTGTAAGTCTTATTATTTAACCTTATATGAATTTTTATTATAAAGGAAAAAAGGGCAGGTTATACCAACGCGAAAACCAGTTTTATAAATTTTTGATGTATCTATATATACATTGTATGGTAAACTATGTCTGTCAAAAAAATCGGCGTTATATTTCTTTTTTCCCTATTGTTGTGATTGCGTAATTGCCCAAGATAGCAAATGATTGAAAGTAATCTTCGAATTTTGGTGAAACAAATCTTACAGCTTTGAGCTTAGGAAAAACTTTTCTTTTAACATTGGAAACGCTGAAATTTGTTTATTCAACTTTTTTTTCAAAGAGATTATTATTTTTTTTATACTTATCAGCCTAGAAAATGTTATTTTCCCTTGATAAACAAAGTAAAAAAGAAAGAAAAGCCAATACTAGGCTCAACGAAATTGTTCATATAAATCAATTAGGCCGCTATTAAAGCTTGAATGTCATCATTTGATAATATATATAGAGATTTTTCAGTAAGAAATTTTTTTGACGCGTAACGAAAACTTAAATAGGTTCGATTTTTGTGACTTCATTGCTTCATTTTAACTCGATATTTTTTGGATTTCTTAACATTTAATGTTAAAGATCTTGTTAAAATTGAAAATTTTACAAGCATAATTTCTTTTTTCAAAAGAAATAGCTATTTTACCAAAAACTAATGCTATTTACACAATTGTAATAACCTATAATTATTTGCACATTCGTTCTTATTATCGATTCTTCTAAAACTAGCCCGATATCCCATCATCTGTTTCAGCATATATTTTATGCGTATTTGTAGTATCTTCCTCAACAGGAGTATCGAACTTATGCTCCAAATCTTCAAGGCCGGAAAATTGATAGAAAATTTTCGCCAAGAGAAAAGTGCCAACAAACAACCCAATAATCAAATATCCAATGGTCCCAAAATTTTTACCTAATCCTGAAAAGAAATCCCAAAATGGACCCTCAAGTTGTAGTTTTTCGCCAATAATATTCAAGAATTCGATTCCACCAACAATAAATGCAACCAATACCGACAATAGAGTGATGACAAGATTGTAATAAAGTTTTCGAATAGGATTGATGTATGCCCAGGTATAAGTTCCTAGCATTAAAATTCCATCAGCCGTATCAATCAATGCCATTCCAGCGGTAAACAACATAGGAAAAATCATGATTAGCCAAATGGGTAACCCTTGATTGGCTTGAAACGCCGCAATTCCCAATAAGCCAACTGCGGTACTCGTGTCAAAACCGAATCCAAACAAAACTCCAAGCGGATACATTTTCCAACTTGAATCGATGAATCGAAACATGGGTGCAAAAAATCTACCAAGCATTCCAGAATTATTCATAATTTCATCGATACTTTCTTCTTCAAAAGATCCGGTTTGTTTCATTCTTTTGAAAGAACGGAATACTGATATGAACACGATCAAATTCATGATTCCTATCACAAATAAGAACGTTGCTGATACTATTGCACCTATTAAACCACCGATTGCTTGGAACTCATCCAATTTATCCTTAACTGCGGTTGCTGTAGCGGCAATTGCTGCAGAAGTACAGATAACAATAGTTGAGTGTCCGAGCGAAAAATAGAGTCCGACTGATATTGGTTGTTTTCCTGAGTGAAGTAATTTACGAGTGACATTATCGATTGCTGCCAAATGGTCTGCATCAACTGCATGACGTAAACCGAGTGTGTAGGCTAATGCAGCGGTACCCATAAGCGAGGGATAATCTTGAAATGCAACCGCTGCTCCAAACCATGCTGCGATGTTCAACACAACTAGTGAAGAAACAAGTACTATTATGTTTCGAGTCACATTTGAAGATGTGCTGAAACGAGTGAGACCTTTTGGAAGTAATGGCGTATAAATTGTCGGTCCATTTTCTATTTCAACAATTGATCTCGACATTTTTTTTATATGAGATAAAGTACTTTTTAACGGTGAATAATAGGAAATCAAAAGATAGAGAAAATTACGCTTCTCTGGCAATTTCTGTTGGAAAAACGCTACCCTTGTTTTATGTAGGGAGCAATAAAAGTTCGGAAGTCTATCTACATTGTTTTAAATATACTATCATTAATTGATATTAGATGTTTCCAATGTTTATTTAATTAGAAAATAGCTTCAAAGATTTCGTGCGAATATTACCTCATCAGCTTTCCCGTCTAAAATTTTTCTAAATATAGAATAGATGAGAAGAATCTGACGATGAGTAAAACAAAACCCTCTTTGACATATTGAGATCAAGATCCAATCATACGAAAAATCTTATAGTAACGTGCATTTTAATCCCAGAGTGACTTTATGCAGAATCAATTAACTTTTTGAAAATCAAATACAAATTCGCCAACATGTAAATTTAGGCTAACCATATTTATGGATATCCTTTCTATCAAAATATCCTGTTTAATCCGAACCTTTTTGTTTGAAAATCGGGCTTCCCAAGATCAGATTTACAAGTATTATGAAATTGGATGATGATTTTCATTTTATTAGCTTTAGGTTTCCGTATCGGCAGAAAAATGATCACCAAAAGTGATATCAACTAGATTTGTCATGATGAAAATTGCTCTTGGAGACAACTATTTTTCCTCTAATAATTGAAGGGGAAGCATGTTTCGTCGATCTAGCAAATAAGTAAAGATGGATAATAGTTTTTGATCATAAGAGATGACTAATCTATTGAATTTCGTTCATTTCTCTTCCTTTACGATATTTATTTAGGCATAACCTACGAAAAGGGTTTAGAGCTCCATAATTATGAAAAACTTTTAAAAATGAGCCTTCTATTTTTAACGTTTCTTACAGGATGATCAATGAAAATGAAAGTATGTTTGTTATTTACGAATTTTTAATGTATATATTCTTTTTGCATTTTGTGCTAGTTTTAAACTTTATTCCCAACCCTTGGACAAAACAATTATTCTTCTCATCCTAATCTTTTGAATTAAAATTTTTGGATTTTTCACTTTTGCTCTATAGTGCAATTTTTGAAACCCTTGAGGAGGTGATGTATTGTATCGTTAAAATCTAGATTCACTGTGATTACCTTATCTCTAGTATTGTGAATAATTATACATGCCAATTAATTTTATGGCTAACAGGACAAAACTAAAATTGGATAATGTTCTAAGTTCGATTTTTTTCTATGTGCTATTAAAAGGAAATACTAAAAATAATTTACCTGATTGTAAGAAATATCCCGAATCCTCCGATACACAACGAATTATAGATTTACTCGTTCAAATAATAAATTCTACCCTTTTTCTTAAAAATTAAATTTGAAATCTTTGGACAGTTCAACTATTTAACGTAATCTCAATAATAAATTCTCCATAATGTGGCCATAAATCCAACCATAATATTTTCACAGATTCAATATGTATTTTGGAATTCAGCCTTGAATATTATTAAAAGTTTCGAAATTCAATTACAACACATCAATGAAATTTGCTTAATGGTTTGAATTTAAGTAGATACCTGAAGTCAAAATAATTTGGTTTGAATATTTGATCATGAATGGAATCAATTATTTACTTCTTTTTATAAATCTAGCTTTATTTTGAGATTAATGACTTCTTATACAATGAAATTGAAATAATTTCAAAAAACCAAGCTTCCTGGATTATTAATTCTAACAAAAATCTATTGATTTTAAAAGATCATTCATAAAATAATAAATTGATTAGCAAATAAAAATACCATCTAGATCAAAAAATTCATTAAAATTTTTATTTGTTTATGCAGTTACACTTCTTTATTATCAACCTCTTTAATAATAAATTTTTTGATACAAATAAACTAATATATGATCTTTTATCAATATTGATATCAATCTAATTTAAATTATTATATATATTTTAATATGAAATTTTTTTATTTAAATAATATTGAATATTATTAAGCTTACTTTTATTTTTTTTATCTAGTATTATTATTTCATAAAATTTTATTGGTCATCTTTAATACAAAAAACAAATCTGTATTATATAATTACAATGATTTTAGATAATTACAATAGTAATAAATATAATAAGAAATATCAAACTTTTATTTATTTATGAAAAAACAATATTGCAATATTTGTAATTATTTGTGGTAAATATACAGTTTAAAATGTACAAAGTGATGAGATTTAGCCATTTTTTATATATTTTAAACAAAAGAAATAATGTTGTTTTGATGAGAGAATATATATAGATTAATTTTGTTTGTTATTTTCTCTGTAAACTTTATATATTTTTGATACAAATTATGATTTTTACTTTAGTTTGCGAATCATTGCCAAGATATTTTAGCTGAAATAATATTTAAATTGTTTTTCATTCTGAACTTTAAAATTAATCAAAATTTGAACTCCAATAATAATTTGAAATATAAAGAAATTATATTTTCAAAATATCAATTTTTAAAATTCAAATGTTAAATGTATTTTAAAGAATTTATTTATTGTATATAAATTATTTTTTCTATATAAAAGTTGTGTAATATTAATTAATCATTAATACTTTAAATTTATATCATTCTTTAAAGTCAATTAAAATATCCTTAACTCTATCTTAATCCAACTCTTTATATATCAACGACAGCATTTGGTCTCACAAAGTTGATATTAGAGCGATTTGACTGTAACATTTTCTAACTGAAATTCGATAAAAAAATTGCCTCCTTATAAGATCTTGAAATTCAATAAAAAAAATAGTTTAAAAGTTTTCACCTTCAAAAAGAATAAATTTCGATGAAACTTTGTTCTCTACCAAAATGATTTAAATTATATAATATCATGACTATATTAAATTACAAGAAATTTTAATTTTAATGTAAAAGTTCCCCCATATTTGTAATGCAGTCTCCCATTGTGATCCCGAAATATGGACCAAAATGTGCTTCAATATAAGATTTATCATCTCCTATCTGACTAGCACTGCAATCCTAAAATATAGTCAGTAGCGGGAAAAAAAATGAATGATACTACATATTTACTTTATTCCAAGAAATAAATTACCGGATGATCTCCATAGGAAGGACACTCATACAAATTGAAATTAACCCATGGGCGGTTAGGATCCAGAGCTTCTGAACATTCACAATCATAAGTAATCCAAAACTCGCTGTGGTGATGCTCAAACTTTAGAAAGCCAGTTTTAGAAAGTTGTTCACGAACCACATAATCATTTGCGTGGGTGACTCGGAAAATTTTGGATTCAGTTTGAGCGAGGTATCGAGCGAAATTGATTGCACCAAAACGAGGTTCCCCAAATGTTACTGCAGATATTTTTACCTCCTCAAACCAACCATGTTGACTTGCAAAGATTTTTTTTAAAGCCAATAATGCTAGAACTGCGTAAACTAACGAAAAATCAAAGGATCGTTTTTAGGAATCTAATGATCGACCAATCAAAACGCTTACTAAGGTCAATTTCGAATTACAAAAAACTTTTACCTCCACCGACACCATGACCAATCAGTATAATATTATTTTGCTCAGGAGTCAAAAAAAGCAATACTTTTTGAAGAAGGCCTGACATCATTACATTCACATCATCATTCCAACTTTTTTCAACAGAAGCTATTTGCTTACGATTAGGTATCAGAGGGCCAAATTCAAAAGGTGTTAATCGCACCTTGCGCTTTCTCCATTCTTCTGGCGTATAGGTTTGTCCTCTGAAATAGCCAAGAATGTCCTTAGAAAATGGAGGGACAAAAACATGGGCTTAAGGTATCAAATAGAATTAATAAAAATTTTACATTTAAATCAAAGAGCAAGTTACAATATTTCAACTCTCTTTTTATAATATTTAAAGGAAATTAGTCTTGCTGAAAATCAAAATTCTTTATCTACCTCTTATTTTAGGATCCTTCATGACCGAGCCAACATTATTTTTCCGCGAACAATACGCCGTATTAGCTAAGCGAGCCATTTGTGCCAAGAAAATCCATTCTTGTGAAGAAGTCTGTCGTAAAATTTTTGGGATATAGCGTGGTGGTTGACGATTAAACCAATCTATAAAAGCCTCATTTGCCAAAGAGTTAGAGTTTCTCTTTTTTCCAAAATTATTTCTATTTTTGTTATCTTTTTGATTCAATTGGAAATATCTTTTACTGTACAAGTTAGCATGCTGAAATGAAATATTTTCTATCCTCTCATAAAATAAATTAAACTCTCTGTGTCTATGAAGATTTGAGTCTAGAATTTTAAAATATACGTCATTTTCATTCCATTTCTTTGCAAAGAGCACCCAAATACAGAGAATACTAAATAAACCAAAAAGGAAGACGCTATTCCAAAGAACATGTTCAAAACGAACCACTTGTTTTATATGTCGAACCGTGAATAGGACCATTATTTTGAAAAATATTTTTGAATGTGCCTTTTTTATTCAACGCTATAAAAGATATTAACTCGAATATTTTGTTATCGACAAATTCGCCGGATATTATGAAATCAATACAAGTATAATAAAATCGGAGATTTTTCAATCGAAAGGAAAATTGATGATCACTATTAGATGATCATTCTTTAGTTTTTGGTATTTTAACAGGGTTTGAATATTTTACAGAGGCACAAGAAAAAGATTTTTACCCTCAGATAAAACATGGGGATTGTTTTAAACAAGAATTTGGCACGAATAAAACTAGTACTGGGATTTCTCACTTGGGGAGATACAGTATATACAGAGATAAATTTATTGGGATTAAAGGTAAATAGGGACAATATTATCTTTTGTTTGTCATCCGGTATGTATTTTTATTAGATAATGATCCAAGAACGTTTCCGAAACGATTAAAAGCTCTACAAAGCAACATATATTTATAGAAATCGAGTAGGTATTGAGATCTCACTGAAGAACCAGAGGTTGAAAAAATTCCTTTTTAGTTAGACGCTATTTTTATAAAATATTTTTTTAAATTATGAATTTTTTGGGAAACTTGATTGCAACTGAAAATTGATCTTGAAAATTTCAACACACATATTCTTTGAAAAATAAGCAATATAAAATTTTGCATGGCTGATTTAACTTATATATAAAATTCGGATGTTTGATAAGAAAATTTTCAATTTAGTTATTGGGAAAGATTAAAATTAGTTCCTTCGAACTCGTTAATTGCTATGTGTGAATAGTTGAAGCTTGTTTAGAATTTAATTCAAGTCTTGGCATCTTAAATTATTTTATCGGTTAAATAATAATAATAATAATAATAATAATAATAATAAATGAAAAAGGTCCAACTATATGTGATTAAACTTTGTATAAATACATGAAGTTTTTCTGTTAATCTAAATATTTTTGATAGATCGACATTTTGTGACTATATCAAAAAGTAAAAATATATGCAACACTAATGTTTTAATCGAGATAATAACCGTCTTTCACAGAAATGGCGTTTGCTTACATCGATCACAATATTCGTCTCTTGTGCTGACTCCCCTGAAAGTTGATGTGGTTTTTGTTTTTGGAATTTAAAGAATTATTTTCCGTGGGTAAATTTGTCAAGATAGAAATTCGGTATTATTCAATAAAATGTATAAAAATGCGAAACCTTTTATTTGAACACTTTGTATATATTTTATATAAATTCAATGCTTAAAAAACTATCATTCTGATTTCTCTTTGTTACCATAAAACACAGGATTCCCGATAAAGTAAAAATCAACGTCATGTTTTTTTAGCGGATAATCTTTTAATTAACAAACATACAGTTACAATGTTTTCGATTAATCCATGCTTTTCGTGTCATTTGATTTACAATTATAATGTGACAATTTATTTAACTTTATATAAAACTTATAAAAATAATTACAATTCAACAAACTACACATGGGCACATGATATTTCTGTTGAAACCATTATGATGATGAGTCTTATTAATGCGCATAATATATTTGGAAATAAAAATTAAAATATTATTCATAAAAAAGAAAAAAATGGTATTATAAGCTAACTTAAATAGCTTTGCAAAGTTTATTATATAATAATATTATTCAAATTTTCACATTTAATAAATTATTAGATGTGAACAAAAACACATTGATTTTTAAGATTGCTTAACCTATATGAAATTAATTACATTTTTGTTTTTGTAAATATTTAACTCACAACATACATATTACAGTGTAGGTTTATTAGAATAGACTAAAAAAATTTCAACTAAAAATAAGAATAAATAAATCAAGAAAAAGGTATTTATTAGATTAAAAATGGTATATACAGCTTATTAATGAAAAATAATGTAATTTAAGATGTTGTAATCTATAATTTAAAGTAGAAAAATGTTATTAAGAATGATTAGCTAAAACCTAATTCTTTATAGTAATATGAGATCTATTTAAAAATGTGCGGTTTTAAAATAAACATTAAGTATTGAATATAAAAAACTTTTAATAATTTATTTTTGAAAATTTAATTCATTAAATTAGTTTTGGTTTTGAAAATTTATAATGAAATTATTAAAATAACTTTTTGTGTTGTTGTTAATTAAATTAGCTAAAATTTTTATTATGTAAAATGATTAATTTGATTTTCCGATAAAAAAAGTTTCATGTTCAAATATAATTACATAGTTAAATATTTTATAAAATCCATTCATAATTAATTTTTAGAGAAATTTAGACAGGAACAAACGAACGAACTTGCATTCCTACTACTGGTATCTTTCTAGGCTGTAAATTTACTACGAAATTGATTGTATTTCTCTATGAAAACAGTTCAAAGTTTTGATAAAGGAAAGGAAGCATTATAAAAAATTTGTTTTAAATAAATTTTCAAAGTCAAGGAATTCAAACTCTTAAAAATAGACATTTCAAGACCTTCCAATTTTTTTACACAATAAATAAAAAGGTTTTACCTCATTTCGAGTTATCAAATATACTATGGTTCTATTAAAATATTCTTAAATAAGCCATGAAAATATGCTTGTAAAACAAAAGATTTCACAATCTTATCATTTGAACCACAATTTATTACTGATCTCTAGATCTTAAAAGCAAATAATTATCATCAATATTTTTGATTGGGGAGTGTTGAATAGTAAATAAAGGTTTGAATATTTGGCATTAAATTTTTAATTAACTCTTTGGTAGCATAAATGACATTTATAAAAGAAATATCATAAATAAGTTTGAGTTTTTTTATAAATTTATGCTTTTTAAAATAACAAAATGCCTGTTTTGATTAATAATCTACCAAATTTTTGAATATCTTGTTATAAAAGATGATATTGTTTTTAATTCAACCAAAATTAAAAAAGTTTAATTAATTAAAAAATTAATAAATGTACATAAATTGTGTTTTTTTTTGGTTTAACTACTTATTATCAAAAATTTCTTAAGAACTTTTCTAAAATTATCTTATTTTTTTTAAATATTATTAGAATAGTTACTAGAAAAAAGTCTTAAAAACTCTAAAAAAATATTACTAAATTGATTCTTAAATAGTTTGACTTAAATAAATTATTTATTTTTTACACTAATATATATTAATATAATTTTAATATAATTTTATGCCAGAAAAATGAAAATAACAAAAAAAATATTATAATATACAACAATAAAACTTTTAATTTAACTGAAAAGAATTATATAACATTAAATAAAAATATTTAATAATATTATGGTTGAAAATCATAGTTTTTATTAATATTATATAATTAACCACTCTATTTTTAAATAGTAATTATTAACTTAATAAATAAGCAGATTATTAATTTAACTATTACTTTAATTATTGATTTAATTATTAATTTAATTATTAACTTAATTATTGATCTAATTATTAATTCTTTTCAATAGTTATATAAACAATGAATTTTTTAACGATAAAAAAACATAAAAAAAATAAAAATTACATATTTAATACTCTTTTTTATATTATTTCTTTTCTTTTCTCAATTTTATCCTTAAATATTTGAATATTTGTAATTAAATTATCATTTGTTGACATTTACATATTTCATCTTTTTCTTTTTCTAATTTGTATTATTAGAATTAGCCAAAAAAACATTTGCTTGTTTTTGTAATTTATTAAATAAAAAAACAATCAAAAAGTACAATAATATCTGTTATTAATTTAAGAAAACCCAAGTAAAACATAAAATAATGACATTGGTGTTATATTGTTAATAATTACAATTTATTCTTTTATTTTTAGATTTTTTTAGAAAAAATTAGACTAATTATGCACATTATATTCTTACAAATTCAATTTACTTTTTTATTATTTTTATTATTTTTAATAGTCTTTTTTTTTGCTAATTATTAATTTGTTATTTAAATTTGTAATAATAATAATATAATTAACTGTATTTTGGTACAATTATTTTTTTAAATATCAAATTTTTGGTAATAATAAATTATTAAACATTAATTTGGCTATATTATAATAAAAAGTAAAACATAAAAAGATAACTAATTAAATTTTACTTAGATAAATATAACTATAAAATATGATATTATAAAAAAATTAATCATCAAAATATTAATATTTTTTTCAAATTAATTACTCATTAATAAGATAAATACTAACTGATAAATTAATTTAAATATTAATTATTTTTTTATATTAAACATAAAAATAAACTTGAATACATATTTTGTATTTATTAGATTTTTAAAAAATAATATTTATTAGACTATATTTAATAATAATAAAACATTTGTTTAAGCAATTCAATTTTTATTTAATTTACTAAAATTAACTTTAAAAAAAAATAAAAAAATTTCAATTAATCTTTAAAAGTTATTAGATTTTAAAAAAAATTGTAATATATAATACAAAAATTGATTTATTAACTGAAAATTTTAAAATGACTAAAAAATTCAAAAAATTAGCTTATTATTATTAGTTTATTTTATAAAATATATTGTTAAGTATATTAAAATCTTAAAAAAATTTAATAGAATTTATTCAATATTTATTGGCCAATTATTTAACAGAATTGAAATTAATATTATTAAATTTTTAATAGTAACTTTTAATAATATATAATATATTATTATAGTCACTAACAATTTTATAAAATAAATAAAAACAAAAGTTATACATAATTAAATAGTATTTTTAATATCTAATTAATTGTCTGTTGTAATAATAGCTTTAATAATTAACAAAAATAAAATATAAATAAATATATTATTTTTAAAACTGAAATATAGTTAATTAATATAAACAATTATTTTATAAATTAATATATTTAAAATATTCTTAATACTTTTTATATTAACTATTAAAAATCAGATCACAATAACTAATATAATAGATATATATATTGTTAATAAACCAAAAAACAGTTATTAAAATAACCAAACTAATAGTAAATTAGATAATATATAATCAAATACATAATAATTAAACTAATATTATTTTTTAATACACTTAGAAAAATACTTAAAATTTTTTGGTTTATTAATAGAAACTTGTTATATAAAAAACAATTAAACTTTAAAAATGTTTAAATATAATTATAAAAAATTTGAAACTTTTAAAGAAAACAACTTTAAATAGTTAAATAAAAATCTTAAGAATTATATAATTAAACTTTTCAAAAATTGTACAAAAGTTAAATTTCTATTTAATAATCAAAGAAATAATAAAAATTTTAGCTTATATAACTTTTAAATAGCTTATAATAAATTTATAAAAATTCTTAATTTTGAGAAAAAAGCTAAAAATCAACGAATATTTCTATCAAACAGCTTTAGCAGACAATAACAATATTACTTCTCTAATTTGCGAAGCCCAAATAACTAGATATTTTATAGATTTTATTTTAAATAGTGACTTCTTAATTAATCAATATATATGATGACAAAAAAAGACTTGAGTATTGTAAAAATTTTAATTAAATAATTTATGATGAACCAAAGTAAACATGAATGTGTTTTTTTCACGTTTTTACACATGTTTTTTTTTCACGTGTTTTTTTTTGAACGTATTTTTTTGATTGTTTTATTTTTGAATGTATTTTTTTAAGCGTGCATTTTATCCACTATCTTGAAATTATTAATCCCAAAGTCTTTATTAACAACACAATTATGACTAACAACTTTTCTGGCAAAGAAAATAAGTGTCAAAGAAGAAAATCTTATTTTGCAAAAGAAAAAACTGTATTAATAACTCTCTATTGGCACTTATAACAGTTTTTATCTAGTATTTTAAGAAAAACTCTTTTAAAAAATGGTCCTATTTGCATTTTTTGTGATCCAATGAGGCTTTAATTATCACAATACCACTTTGTTCAGATAAATAGATTGATCTTAATGGTATTTGAATAAACTGTTATTTTAACAAGGCTAAAGAAATGCCACAATAAAATAATTCAATATTGAAGATTATTATGTTTTTTTTAATAAGTGGTGCAGAACCTTTTAGAGAGATCTTTATCTATCTCAGGAGGGTGAAAAGCAGTAATTTTATTCTCTCTTTAAAGTGATTGCCATCTACCTTGCTTTTAAATGGGTGGAGAAATTAACTAGCATGATTATTTATCAATAAATATAGCTGCTAAACCAAAGCAGCCTATTTTCCTTTTGGGACTCTGTTATTCAAAGCCATAAAACTAATGCAAAGGAAAAGAAAATTGCATTTTTGATAAAAAAATGCACTGCTGTTCATAGTAAGTGTATTTTAGCAAGTATACAAGATTTTGACGTTGAAAGATGAGAATAATAACTCAAATGAAAATGATGATCTTGTCAATAGAATAGTATGAATGATTTGCTTTCTGAAAAAATAAAAACCATATATTTAAATTTAATTGACCATAGAATTATGTCCTTTAAATCTTTGATGGAATTGATGTTATAGGAAAGTTGGTTGAACAGAAGGCAGTGGATAATTATGAGTTAGTATTCTAAATTTTGTATTTAAGCTAGATATTATTATTTTTTACTAATTATACTTATATTTAAACAGAGCTGTCTTTTACAACATCCTTGATTTAAGTGAGAAAAAAGAAATTGACTCAATCAAAAGTTGATTTTTACCAAAAGTGTAAAAAACACTACGTAGTACAGTGAGCATAGAAATAGTCAAGATAAATAATGAAGTTAAAACTTGGTTGATGGTTTTGGATAACAAAGTATCTTAAAAAATTATTTTTTGAATTTTAGTATGCTAATAGTTAACATAATTCATTAATAATGTTCTTGAGAATATTGATCAAGAACTTCATTAGTTCTTTGCACATGTACTAAAAACAACTTCACCTTTACAAAATGAGCTTTGATATGTTCATAAGCTCTATCTAAACTTGTAAGTAGGAACTAAGCATTCTCTAATTATGTTTATAGACACAGAAATACTTAAAATGAATGCTATTTAATTAATAGTGTAGATTTTTGGACTCAAAATCCAAACCTGCTTTTAGACAAAAATATGAGTGAGAATACACACATTGCACTAGCAGTCTTTCCAATGTTGAAGAATCTCTTCCAAGAAAATTATCAAATAAAATGACGTGAAATTGGCCTAAAGACATCTTCAATTTGGCATAATTAAGAGGTTGAATCTAACATACACCAGAGGCCTAGGCAGTGAACAGATGCAATTTTCTCTTTACAAAATCATCTCAATCAGGAGTTATTAGTGTGTGAGGTTAGTAGGCCATCTTATGAAAATAATCTGAAGCACTTCGGTGATAACAAAGTTAAGACACAAAAAGACCTTAAGGATATTCTCAACTTTGTGGCAAAGAAGTATGAGCATGATAACAGTGAAATCTTCAAGAAACTTAAGGTGTTCAGAATTCAAGTGTTCACTAAGTTTTATTACGAGTTTCTTTTTTGGGGCTTTCATTCTAATCAGATACTTCTTTAAATCTTTAAGCTGAAAAGCCTATATCTATGCAATGAATATTCCACATAAGCACCTTTATTATTTTGAGCAAGTTGCGACTTTCCAGATCCCGCAATCTCCTGCAGATCTGCTATGGATCCCAAATATGATACATATTCTTCTGTCCTTAAAGAAAAGATGATTAATTCTATTATAAATAATTATATTTAAGTCATTAAATCTAATATATAGTGTATTGATGCAGTTGTGGGTAAACCAAATGCTGGAGAACTTGGAGAAGTTATCACGGTCATCGGTGTGCTTTTTACTTAAGGGAAATTAAATGCTTCCTTCTTCGCCCTTGGGATATCTCTAAGACTTTATACACACCACAGAAATCCAAGAAAGTCAAGCACCCTGCACTTATGTAAAAGAGTATAATATTTGAATTTTTTACTTAAAGAACAATATTTTATGATTGCTTTCCAAGCATGTAGAAATTTCTTATCAAAATTTCCCATTTTTGTTATGCAAATCTTAAGTAAGGTTTCTGATCTTTGTTTCTTTTGGATAGATTTTTTTAATTATAATGCTTTATTGTTATTTATTAGTTTTTTTCTTAAAGTATTTGCATATCTAATCAAGTTAAAGCCAAAAAGATATATTAATAAACTTTGTTCAGTAGTAAAAAGATATGAGATTTTAGAAGGTTATCACCTATGTGCATAGATGAAGCTATTTCTTGAAACGGGCTAGTTAATAGCTAAGCTTATAAGAAAAGACTCTATAAATTCTTCTTTTCTCATAAGCTTAAGGAATTCCTTAACAGAAATTTTTTCTGATTTAAGGGAGCTGTTTGTATATATTTTTGAGCTTTAATTATAAAAACAATAGATTTATAAAACTATTGACTGTTTTATTACACTTTTCAAGTATAGAAGATAGTAATAGTAGTAAGTGATTTGATTATCAGAGTATGAAGGGCAAGTTATATTGTCATCCCTAATAATAATATTTGTATTGCTATTATTCTGTTTCAAATTGTGAGTACATACAATTCAAATTATTTCATTTATTATATGTGGAAATAAAAGATCTTAGAATTTTTAAAGTAAATTTCCCATCATATTTCACAATAATGATATTGATCACAGTTTTTTGCAACCAGTTCTTTGAAATTTGGTGTTGCAAGTGTGCTACGCTTTTTGGCTCCATTTCTGCAGCAGAATGGGACATAGCACAATTTGGTCCAAAATGCATTGGAGATAATGAGAAGTATGTCGAGATTTGTAAGAAAAGCCAGAAGCTGTTCAAGTGACATTGGCACATTAAGATGACCAATCTCTATCATAATATACATGCTATCATATAAAAGAGTAGTGAGGTAAAATGTGATATGTTGTCCTATTAAGCTCTTATTAGTATGATTTTTGATAAAAAAAACTTATGTTAAAAACCTTATCAATAACTTGAAATCCAAGAATATAATTTATGTTAATAATATCAATAGCATCTTTATTGAACACAATCACCCAGACAAGATTAATGCATAGGCTGTAGAGATTATTTATTTCTCTTGCACTTTTATCTTACCATGCCTTCTGTTCGAGCCCCAAGAAAGTTGATTAGTGACACTAATGATGGCATCTGGTTGTTTGGCCCTCTCTGTTGACTTTCTATTCTTGGAGTCCAGCACCTTTTCATTGGACCATCGCAAAAATACACCACGATTAGGATCTCCAAAAATTGGGCTAAGAACTGAATCCTAATCTTACATGTTTTTAATAGCCTGTATAATAGTCTATTTTTATAGGCACTGTCAATTGCAAGCATTTTCTTTCTTTGCAGACACTGTAAAAAAAAAGAGATACAATTAAATTTTCATTATTTATCACATTAAATAAGGGCAAAAAAAATCAATATATCTTGATGATAAGAATAATCTTTAAGAAAACTCAGAATCAAGTTCTGTTTTGGACTTAGTAAGTCTTTGCGTAACATCCTTGTGTATTGTATTCAATAATTCAGCACCAGTCGAATTACAATGTTATTAAGATACAGAAATAAATGTAGTTGATACTGTAGTCATACAGTGGAGTTTAACCTCATGCAAATTTGAAAATGACTAAAAATTTTATAAAAGAACAACTCCAAAGACATCAAAAATATAATCATTTTTTATAAAATGGTTCAAAACAGTGAATTTCTGAGCTCTACCCAAGGTTCATATACCCTTTCAACAAACAGCGTATTAATTCGAGATGCAACGGAAATTGTTCAAGTAACACCTCCGAATCAACAATTAAACAATCAACCAAATGGCCAATTAAATAATGGACAAATTTTAATTGTTCAAGAGCAGAACCTTGATTTTAGTAAAAAGGAGGAATTGATGGAGCCTACATTTCACTTTTCGTATATGCCAAGTATTCCTTAGTTTATCCCTCTTTCATATCTGATAACCTACTTTCAAGGATTAATGACTTTCATAATGAACGTGATAATATCTAAAAGTTTCTTCTTATCTCCCCTAATATTCTTTAAGAACATTAATAATTAAGAATATGATTAAAAGTTTCATATTTTTAGACACGTTAAGTTATGATAAAGCACTTGAGATACTTCCATTTCATATCTCTTTATTTTTATTAGCGAATGTTTTCATTCAAGGTAGTGTTTAGGTTTCAGTAAAATCGAATAACTAAATAACTTGAAGTTTCGAAGCTCACTAAAATTATTATGAAACTATAATAGTCTATAGATGTTTTTTCTAAAGTAATTCACTTCATTCATGTAACCTACTTATCACTTTGGTAATGGTAAATTCTTCAGGAAATAGAAATTTAAAACCAAACATATTAAACTTTAATAGTAGTGAATATAATTAAACTAATAAAGACTCATGAAATATCCAAATAAAAAATAATATCTTTACTTTTATTTATTCATATCATTAATCACAAAAAATTTTCATTGCTTGAACAGCCCATTTGATTTTCATTGACTTGAAAATTCAAATTTTATTTAAAGTTAATTATTTATTTAATCAAACTATACTAAAAATTTTTAATAATACCTTGCTCATCAAGATTTTCGAATAATTCCAAGAAAAACTTCTCTTTTTAAGTGTATATGACCTATCCTTTCGCTTGAATAATCAAATTATGAGATCACGTTCAAAAACTTTTATTTTTTTCCTTCACTTAAATCTTTGTGAAAAAACTAGCTCAACAAATTGTCTTTTCAAGATCCTGAAATCGCCAT
>JAAOMT010000028.1:65051-142000 GCA_016748015.1 Geosiphon pyriformis | reverse complement strand
TTAGGAGTGAGGTTCTTATTACAAAATTTCCTTTTCGAAAGTATCGTTGATCAGATCAGAAAACTCTATATTCTAATAGCCAATCAAATTTATTACTTTAATCCCCAAATATAGATGTCAATGGAAGAGATAAAAAGGCTAACCCAAGATTATGATGGTAAGTTTAAATGAGTCAAATTTTGTTTATATTTACTTTTCATTTATTCACCCATTTATTCTCGACTCTAGAGCAAAACCAACAATTGGAAAAATTGCATGAAATTCATAAAATAGAAGCTTCTTCCCAATCCGAAATTATCGAAGGACTTCAGAATAAACTAGAAAAACAGCAAGAGGTATGTTAAATTAGAGAATAATAAGTTTACGACGGGTCTAGTTAAATTTATTAATTTCAAGTTTTCTAAATTTATTTATAGGAACTGATCGAATTGAAGAATAAATTAGAATCTAGCGCAAAAATGAGTGAATCTCTTCAAGTAGCCCAAAATTTTGAAGATCGAACTGAGGAGCAAGATCAAGAAAAATATGAAGTACATCGCACAGAAATCGATAGCATCAAAACTGAATACGAATCAAAGATTGAGGAGCTTGAGCGACGCATTGATTCGATGCTTAGAAGTCAGGAATTAAGCCAGGCTAAACAGGAGAAAGAAATTGAAAATTTAAATACAATGACATTCACAATTGAGCAGTTGCATCAGAACATCGAAAGTTATCGTGAAAAAGTAGAACAACTAGAAAAGGAAAAATCATCAATAATTGAAGAATTACAATCAGCAAAGCAGAAAAAGCATATTGAGGATCTAGAAATTTCTACCGGTATATTAACGACTCCTATCGACGAGAAAGATAAAAACCTAATCAAACTGCAATCTGAAAAAGAAGAAATTTCCTCTTCATTTAAAGAAATATCAGAGTCGACTATAGATTGTATGAAAGCCCAAGTTTCAGAA
The DNA here is from genome assembly GCA_016748015.1 of Geosiphon pyriformis. NCBI lineage: Eukaryota > Fungi > Glomeromycota > Glomeromycetes > Archaeosporales > Geosiphonaceae > Geosiphon > Geosiphon pyriformis. The sequence goes on along the minus strand of JAAOMT010000028.1, from coordinate 141,047 downwards.
ATTGAAGAAAGCCGAGACACAACATCACAATCAACACAAACTAACGAAGAACTTGTCAAAAAGGACGATCTCATGATTTTGAATGAAGAATTAAAGTCCTCAAATCAACGTATCAATGAACTTTTGAAAGAACGTGATGAACTAATTAATGGGAAAGATAAATTAATTCAAGATTTAGAGAAATCTCAGGCAAGATTTATTAATATTTCGGTGGAATTGGATCGATCAAAGGAGAAATTAACTTTAAAAGAGAAAAACTATCGACTGCTCGAATCAGATATTACTCAACTTCATAGTGCAAAAACTACTGCGTTAGAAAAATTATCTGATGTTGAATCTCGATTAAATATTTCCATGTCTCGTGAAAGAGAACTCAAAGACTCTATATCGATAGCTAAAGCCACCATAAACGACCATAACTCTGAAATTGCAAATTTACAAAAGCAGCATACTGAGGAAAAGGAAAAGCATAACAAATCCCTTTCAGTTGTGAAAAATCTAAAGCAAAAAATTACGGTATTGGAAGAAGAAAACCGTGAACTGAGTGAAGAAATTGTTCGATTTCAAGATTCAATAGCGAACATCGAGCAAACCTCGAGTCAAACATTGAAACAAGAGACAGCTCGCTTAAATAAGGAAATCACAGCTAAGTCGGCACAAATCACTCGACTCGAGTCAATTAGCGGAAAGTTACGCGAGGAAAAGGATTCTTTGTTTGATCAATACCAAATTAAAGAAGCGGAATTCGAATCATCACAATCGTTGCTGGAAAATTTACAGCATCGTACTACCGAATTGACCCATCAGTTAAAGGAATGCGAGGAACGAGCACAAGCTATGGAAGAAGAGTTATCGGATAAGAAACGATCGGATAAAGAAAAATCCAAAGAATTGGAAACTCTAAAAATCAAATTTATGGAGATCAAAAGCGAATCAGAAAAGAAAATCTCCTCATTACAGAAACAAGTCGAAGATTTCAAATTGGCTAGGGACAATGCTGAACAAGAATTATCGATTGTTCAACATATGGTCGAAAACAGAGAAGAGGAAGCCAATGTTGCATTGAGAAAATATAGAGAAGAAGATGGTCGAATTCAAATGTTAGAATTTGAAAATAGGTCCTTGAAAGAACAAGCTGTTAAATTGGAGGAAACAATTAATGGTTTGCGCACTGAAATTGGAATTTTAGAGACCAAATTGGTAAAGGAGATTTTTATACATACCTCTTTCAAGAAACTTCGCTATACTATTGTAATAAGATTGGAAAAAATCATTTATTAGAATGAATACCATGATATAGAAACAACAGCTCAACGAGACAAGCAGCAGCATGAACAACTGCTTGAAGAATCTCGGATGCGTGAAAGTCATTTACGCACGGTAAACAAGGTAAAAGTTTTTTTTGATCGTGTGATATTTTGGGAAAAGCTTTAATGATAAAAACCACAAAAGAATCAAAATTAGCCACTTTGTCTGTATATTATCCCAAAGTAACCTAATCTATTAACAATGAAATTAATTAGACTTTAAAGGATGAAATTCGTAAACTTCAAAAGCTAAATTCGGCTGCTTCTGATAGGCCACCAACATCTCCCTTACACCCTCCCACTTCCCCTTCATATTCTGTAAGGTCAACACCGCCAGGCACACCTACAACCTCATCTTCCACAGGATTTAATCTACCTAACAACACCATCTCTTCATCAGTTTCACATTCGACTTCCTTAAGGGAAGACGATGTACAATTGAAATATATACGATCAGTTGTGCTGAAATTTTTGGAATCGAAAAAAGAAAGGGTAAATTTTTTAATAAATTAATAAAATTATGGGAAAATGACACTAAATTTTTGTTTTTGCAAATAATAGCCGCAACTTATTCAGGTCCTTTCAACCGTATTGAAATTACGACCAGAGGATAAACAAAAGTTGATTACAAAATATGGGTGATTGGGGTTTATAATTCAGAAAAGTCTGAGATTTGTGAAATGTATTTTTCTTTTGTATAATATTGAGGTTTCAAAAGTGTAATTTGCCAAATGGGGCAAATTCTTAAAGCCATTTCAAAGATTGATGTTTATTAAAATGATCTAGAATTTCAGTTTAATGCTTAATACAAGTCAAATAATCAGTAGCCAACTTAAAAAGTATTTTAGTTTTTGACACAAATTTTTCATTTTATTTTTTAATTGATTTAATAATAATAAAGAATTTAGTGTTAATATTATGAAAACATAAATTATTTTTATTAATTCTTTATAATTTAAAAATTTTTTGCATTAACAAGCATGACTTAATACAATTTAGCAAAAAAACTAAATAATAAAGACTTACACATGATCAGCCATTTGAGCCAGTCATATTTCGGATTCCAACAAATCAAAAAACAAAATTCGAGACCAAAAACAATTTCTTGGCAAAACCAAAATTCAAACTAACACTTCTGGCCAAACAGATTCTATTAATTAAAGCATTATTAAACAGAAAAAGTAATCCTTTAACATTAAAAATCACAAAATCTTAAATGTTAACCAACCTTTTTTTTGTATTTGACCAAAGCTTAAAGTTGAGTAGCTAAATTAGTTTTTTGTAAGCCACGAACCAATACACAATTATTATAAAAGTAGTATTAACTTAATCCAACTTATTAACCATTTTTAAACATTTTTTAGTGTTTTAAACATTAAAAAGAGTTTACAAAATCACAGAAAAAAAAATTACAACATCAAATTTAACAGATTATATACTAGTATATTTTTTAGCAATTAATATTCTGGCAGTTTTATTTTTAAAATAAAAAATAAGTGATTTAATAAATTTAAACTTTTATATTTTAAACAAATTATATTTAAATAATTATAATTATACAGTTTTATTATTATTATTATATATACAGTATATAAAATTAGCAAATTTATAACTTATTAGATCAAACTTAATAATATTATTAAAATATTAAACCAAAATAAATTTATTTTAAATAATATTTTTAATTAATAAAGTATTAATGTATTTAATAGTATTTTTGAATTTATTATATAAAAAGATTTTCTAAAAAAATAAGAAATATTTTTAAATAAAATAGTATTTTTAATCATAAAATAAAATTTTCTGATGTTAATTAGCAACAAAAAATTAAATTTATAGTTAATTTAACCAAAATATTTGCAATCTTATTTTTAAATTATTAAAATATTTTTTAATCTTTTTTTGCAAATTATATTAACAATTTAATATTTTTTAATTCAATATTTATGTTTTAAATTAAAATAAATATTAATATATATTTAAAACAGCTTAATTATCGGATTTTATTATAATATATATAAATATTAATATATAATTAAATACTAAAATAATAATTTAAAGCTTAATTAATATAAATAATATAATATTATATATATAAATTTTTATATTTAAAATTAAATTAACAAAAAATACAGTAATTATTTTAAAAAAACTAAATTTTTTACAAAATTATTTATATATTTTATAAATTTAAAATAAATCAATTTACATAAATTAAATATAATAAATAAATTTAACCAACTTTTAAATATTTTTTATTAATATAAATAACATATTAATAATAATATAATATTATACAAATTATTTTTTTACTATTTAACAAATAAAATTTAATTGTTATTTAATATATAAAAATAAATTAAATAATTTCAACTATATATAATTTATATATTTTTTATATATAACCAATTATTTAAGCTAATTAAAACATTATTATATTTATTTATATTAATATTTTATTATTTAAATTTAAAAAAAGAAACAACATTTATATAGATTAAAACTAATAATAAATATCTTAATTATTATTATTATATATATATAAATTTTTATAATATAAGATTTCTGAAATTTTAAATAATTTTTACATTTTTTTGAATTATTGCTAAATTATTTAGTATTTTTATCAGTTTTTTTAAAATTTTTAAAATTTTTAAAATTTCTGAAATTTCTGAAATTTTTGTTAATACTTTTAGAATTCTTAATATTATTTATTTTAAGAATTTATACTATATTATTAACTAATTATATTATATTTTTGCTTTCTATTTTTTTTGTTTTACTTTACAAATAATAATAAAATAATTTCATATATTTTACTAAAAGTTTTAAAAAAAAAATTACTTTAATTGATAAAATTTATAGTTATAAAATATTATTATAAAATTATTAACAAAAATATTTTTCTTTTATAATTGTTTTCATAATTATATTCTTATAATAACTATTTTAAATAGTTAAAAACTTAAAATTATTTTTCTATTTATTTTATTTAAAATTTAAAAAAATGTATTTAATAGAAAAATTTAAAACTTAAAGTTCTAAAATTACATAGTTTTTAGAATTTAAAAAATATGTAAAAGAAATATTAAAAAATAATTTAATATTATTATTATTAATATGTATTTATTTAAAAGTAGTTTATATAAATAGTATAAATAATAAAATATTTGTTTAAAAATATAAAATTACATATATTATTAATTATTAATAAAATTTATTTTCTTGTTTAATACTTATTTTTTTATTTTTTTATTTTTAATTTTAAATAATATTAGTAAAAAACACAAATTTAAAAATCTTTTTAACCATAATAATATTTTTATTAGATAATATATATTATTATATATATAAGTATATAAATTATTTCAGTTTTTAAAAAAACAAAAACAATAATAAACAAATTATTTAAAATAAAAAAAAGTATTATTATTATTATTTATTATTAAACAAAAACCAGTTTTAGTATAAATTTCATAAAAAAAGATAATTTAATCTTATAAAAACACAAAAAATATAATTAACCAAAAATTAAACTAATTTAATAAAGTTGTAACTAAAATTTTTTTAATTAGTTATTAAAAATATGTAATATTTAAAAATTTATTTTATAAAAACTAAAAATAAAAAATTTTTTAAAAAGTTTATAAAAAAATAGAAATAAAAATATTTTATTGGTTAAATACTATTATTAAAATTATATCTTTAATAATACAACAATTTTATTACTTAATTAATACTATAACAAAAACAAGATTAGATAATAAAATTATTAATTTATTTATAAATAAAACATAATATAAAATATAAATAATATGTGTTTTTAAAAAACATAAACTCAAAATATTAATAATAAGTATTATTACTAAAAATTTTTTTACTTTTTTTAATATTATTAATATTATTTTGCTGTTAATTCTGTTGTTAATAAAAGTTGATAAATCTTAATAAGTTAATTTTTCTTTCAAAATATTTTTTTATACTTTAAATAATATATACTATTAAACTTATAATAAAATAACTAATTTTATACCTATTTATAACAATTAATGGAAGTCAAATTAATTACACTCAAAAAAAAACTACAACACTAGTAGTAAATAATTCTCAAAACTATTATTTTTATAGAAAAAAAACAAGAAATTATGCCGAAATTTAATTACCAGAACTTTTGAAACAAGCTTTAAAGAAAAACTTTTTAATTGTTTTTATTAACATTTTACCAAATATCACAATTTAACAAAAACTTTACCTATATCTTAATGAACAAAATCATGAATATACTCTTAGTTTTGGATATTTTTATATTAAAAAAACACTTTATAAACGAAAACTAAAACTTGAGACAACTAACTTCATTCCTAAAGCTATATAAAAACAAATTTACAATAATTTCAAAACAGTAATTGAACTAATAAATACTTACTACAAGCTTAAAGCAGCTCTTAGACTCTATAATCTATTCAATATTTGTAAAAACATCTTACAAAATCCAATACTCTAACCAATAAAAATTCAATATATTGACAAATTTACAGAATTAAAATTTCAACAATTTTTAGACCAAATCACTTTAATTATTTTGAACCACTATCTCAATATTACAAAAAATACTTGAACTTTAATAAAGTTTAGTCTTAAAAAAAGATTATATTATCAGTAGAATTTTAGTTATTAATTAATATAAAATTACTTTTATAATTTTTATTATTATTAATATATATTAATATTATTCAATTATTACTTATTACTTAATCAAATTATCAAATATTACTATTTAATTAATAACTTGATTTATACAATAGAAATTAAAATAATCAAATTATATAATATCTTAAATTATGTAATATTCAAAAATTTACTGAAATTTATAAGAAATTTGCCAAAATAATAAATAATACACTGAAATAATAAATAGTTTGTCAAAATAACTTGTAGTTCATTGAAATATATCTTTAAATCATCTAAATTATAGCAAAAAAAAAGTTCAAGTTCATAGACTAGTACTATAGCAAATTGTATAAAAAAAAAGCTTTTTTTTTTGAAAAAATATATTTTACTATAGATATTTTATTTTAAATTTATTTTTATTAATACAATTTAAAAATAAAAATATACTTCGAAAACCAATTCTTGAAATAATTATACTTAATATTTCTTAAAACTTAACTAATATTTTAAAATTGACTAACTATCAATTTTAATAATTTGTTAATAACTTCAAGCCTAAATAAAAAACAATTTTCTTAACAAAATTCCAATTCTTTTATATTTCTTTTATATTCTTTTTTTCTAATATAATTATTAGAGTAGCTTGCAGACAAGATTTTTGTAAAAAAGTTGACTTTTACTACAAAGTAATTATATATTTTTAATAAATTTCTAGATAAGAAACACTTAAAAAAAGTTGACTTTTATTACAAAGTAATAATTAATAAATAAGTAGTACAAATTATATTTTTTTTTAATTCTATTAAACTTAAACAAGTTTGTAAACTTCGAACCAGACTTGAACCAAACTTAAATTTGTTAAAAAGATTTAATGTTAAACTTAAACCAAACCTACTTTGAAAAATTGGTTTAGTTTAAGTTTAATTTATAATTCAAATTGAACTTGAACAACACTCAAAGTTTAATTTAGTTTGGTTTAATTGAAACCAATAATAATACAAAATAATGTAAGATAATATACAATAATATAAAATAACTAATTATAATATAGAATAATTAATTATAATATAAAAAAACAAAACAACAACAGAGATAGTAAACAATAATCAATAATAACAAGTAATTAAAAGCAATCTTATAAAATTAGAAATATGTATAAAAATAAGTAGTCTTAACAAAAAAAAAAGAACAGACAAAAAGACAGACAGATAAAAAATATATTTTTTATCCAGATTTTTTATATTTATTTTATTTATATATCTATATTATTTTAAATAAAAAAATATTCAAAACCAAAAATCATTTATATATGATTCACAAATTCTATATTTAAACCAAATTAATGATTTTTTTATCTTTGTTCCTAGTTAGATGTTTTTAGCATAAAACTATCTCAAACAATAATGACTTAGACCAATTGTTTTTGATTATAACAATTAATAATACTAATTTCTTTAATTTTTTTAATTTTTTTTTTTCTTTTGTAAAGTAGCAATATTGTAAAATTGATTTTTTGAGAATAAACTTTGTAATAGCCAGGTAAAAAAGAGAAACTCCTCTTAAGATTGAATATTAATATTATTTTATTAACTTACCAAAAGAGTGAAAAGATATTACCAAATCTTAATAACTGTATTTAACTAGTTCAAAAAAAAATAGCTCACATACTTAAGCTATAAACAGCCAAAACACTTTTTTGTGCCTTATAATTTAAGAATTCTATAAGTAAAAATCAACAAAAATTTTCAGAAACTGATATTACTAACTTACTTCAAGTATCTAAAATAGAAATTTTTTAAGCTTTCCAATTACATCCAAATTTAGAGCACCAAATATTATTATACTAATCCAACAAATTTATTCATAATATTGTCTTTTTAATAAATGTTTTTTTAACTAATTTTAATTCATACAATTTGGATTTCCTGTACTTTTTGTGAACAATCAACAAATGTTTAAAAATATTTGTTAACTTCAAATTATCTTAAACTATTTTCATGATTTTGAAAGTCTTATTATTATTCAAAGTCAACTATTTTTTAGCAAGATAGTTAAATTCAAGCATGTTACTAAAGTTCAACTTTTTAGCAATTTTAGCAATTAACAATTTTAATCCAAAAAACTTAGAAGAATATTTGTTTTTTGAATATTAAAACTCATTAAACCAATGTCTATAGAATGTTTTATCAATAAACTCTGCCATCATTTTACTTAACAACTTTTACATAATATTCAAATCCTTACAAATTCTTGTTTTCAAAAACTTATTTGTTATTATTACATATCTAACAGAAGAGCATTTTCTAAATTTTATCTATTTGGTATTATTTACATTTTTAATTTTAAACATCCAGCAATTTTTATTAGCTTGTTTATACAGACTATTCAAATAAACATCCAATAAGTTATCCAAACTAATTACCACTAAAACCATCTTGTGGTTAGTATTAAAAAAATTAGATACTAATTCAACTTCATAACTAGCAACTGCAGAAAACAAACTCTTATTTATAAAAATGTAATTAATAATTTTTTTAACACTTCTTAAATTGTTCCAATTAGGAATTTTAATTAATAGATGTTTACCAAATGAGTTGACTAAACCCAAATTCAAACAAAACTTGAAACTTGCACTTTTCTTGAATTTATTTTTGTTGAAGTTTCTATTGTTACCAGTAGAATTTTAGATATTAAATTAGCATAAAATTACTCTTATAATCTTTATTATTAATTAACATATATTAAAATTGTTTCAATTATCACTTATTACTTAATCAAATTATTAAATATTACTATTTAATTAATAATCTAATTTGTACAATAGAAATTAAGATGATCAAATAATACAATATTCTAAACTATATAATATTCAAGAATTTGCCAAAATAATGAATAGTCTATCAAAATAACTTGCAGTTTATTAAAATGTATTTTTAGTTTGTTGAAATTATAACAAAGAGAAAAGTTTAAGTTTATAGACTAGTACCATAATAAATTGTATAAAAAAAGAGCTTTTTTTTCAAAAAAATGTATTATTCAAACTTTAGTATCAATTTTACCATAGATATTTTACTCTAGATTTATTTTTATAAAATACAAATCAAAATAAAAATATACTTAAAATTTAATTCATAAAATAGTTACACTTAACATTTTCTGAAATCCAACTAATATTTTAAAATTAATTAGCTACCAATTTCAGTAAGCCATTAGTGATTTTAAACTTGGACCAAAAAACGATTCTCTTAACAAAATTTTATTTTTTTTATATTTATTTTATTTTATTTTATTTTATTTTATTTTTTCTTACTATAATTATTAAAATAGTTTACAAACAAAATTTCTGTAAAAGAGTTAATTTTTACAGCAGAATAACTATACATTTTAGTAAGTTTTCAAATAAGCAATTTTTGAGAAAGAGTTAATATTATTACAATATAATTATACAAAATAATTAGTACAGAATTGACTATTCTACTTATAAATCCAGCAGTTTAAATTATATAAAATAATTTAAAAATAAATTCAGTTATTAGAAGTTTAAATACTTCTAAAAAACGTAAATTTACAGCAAACTAACATTAATAACATTTAAAAAAAGAGACCAAAAATCTTTGGTAATACTATCTATGATCACAAAATTGTTAAAATTAACTGTCTTAGCAATAAAAAAATTGATTTTCAAAGTTTAATTGAACTTAGTTTTAGCAAAAGTGTCAGCATACAAACCCAAAACCATAACTAAGAGTTTGCTTTTAAAAAAAGTCATACTAAGATAACATAATCAAGAACTTTTTTTATCTTAAAGATATGTTGAACCAAAAAATTGTTTATAATAATAACCACTCCAGTATTAAGAAAACTTTTATCTAAACCAGATGTAAAAACTCACATTCCATTAAACTTATTTATAATCTATGGCTTAATACTAGACTTTAATTTTGTTTCTGTAACTATAAAAACCATATTATTTAATTTTATATGTTAATAATTAATATTTTTTTGCTTAGCAAAAACATTAATGTTTTAGATATTGCATGTAATAAATTTCTATACCAAATTGGTTATTAAGATAAAAAAAACAACAAAAAACTCAAGTCAGAATACAACTGATTCAACCTTTTTAAAACTGAATTAATAGAGACTTTAAAAGCAACTATCTTTAATTTCAAGCCATTAATTTTGGTAGTTAAAATTTTTGAACTACTCAAACCCAAATTCAAAAACCTATCTTTTGTAACTGATAAAAATAAAAGAGACAATATTAGTAAGCCATCCAAAACCATATTTAAATTCAAATTTAATAACATGAATATGACAAAAAAGAGAGATTGAGAAACAAATTCCAAAAGCACCAGATTTATATTGTTTAATCTTTGCACAATACTTAATATTTGATCAGCCAAAAACTCTAAAAAGCATTCCAAAGAAACCAAGTAAGTGTTAATAAATGAATTATTTTAAACAACCAAAAGATCTTCTTTAACATATAATATATTTAAAAAAAAAAGATTCAAAACCAAAACCAGAACAAGTATTATCAAAAAAAGCAATAAATAAGACTAATTATGCCCAAGATTTGTCACTAAAGATAACAGAATAAAAAATAGAACCATATTTTTTAGTGTATAATTTGGCCAGCTAAAGATAATTTTTTTTTGAATCAATTTTTTTATGAATTTTTTTGGAAAACAAGATAAATGCACTTGATGTATTACATTTTAAAACTAAATATTTAAAATATTTGTACTTTTTATAATGAACCAAATTTAATTTGGTTCATAAAAGTTTTATATTACCAAAAATTAGTTCTATATAAAAAGCAGTCTTTAGTTTCTTACTTATTTTAAAACCAATTACAGCACAGTAAATTCTATTGCCAGTTTCTAATGATCAATTAATAACACAAATTTTTCCACCAGTCTTGTTTAAAAAAGTGCCAAAATTATAAACAGTCATATCCACAGACAAAATAAACAAAAGTGCTTTAAAATAATCTCTAAAAATCTAAATATCCTGATCTCTTATAGCTTTTACTAATTAAAAAAGACCACTTAGATGTCAATTGATTAACTTAACTTAATTTAGCAAATTTTATTGCAGTCTTCTGCCACAACTCAATAAGTTGCAATTTAATAGACATAATTTAACCAAACTTAGATATTACAGTAATGATCATTTTTTTTGGCATATTTATAAGAATTTTTTTGATCATTACAATTCAATTTAAACATATTTTTTGTCTTTTAAGATTGTTGTTTATAATAATTTCTTTTTTTTTTAGTCTATAATACAGTCTTTTTTATGTTTTTTTCTGAAGTAAATATTAATCTGATAATCTTTTCAAATTTTGAAGAAATAGTAGCCTTCCCAAAACCATTGATTAATAAGAAATTTTTTCTGATTGTCTAAGTTTTTACTATAGCTAATTTGTTTTTTATAGTTAAAAGATTAATGTTCAGAGCAAAAATTTTTTTAATGGATACTTCTACTTAAGTTTTGACAATTTTTGAGTTAATTTATCTTTTGTTCAAAAAAATATTGAGAAAAAAAAAGAAAAATTCTTTATTTTTATCTATGCCATAATTAATTGAATTAATAAAAAAATTACATACTAGACTAATATTTATTTTTTTAGTTTTAAGAATATTTGTTGCTAAGTTAAGAAAAAAACCATTACCAATACTTAATAAAATATTATTATCTTTACTATTATTAAACTTACTATTTATATTTGAATATATATTATTATTAGTACTAAATTTGACCAAAGAGATATTTTTTTTATTACTAAAATACTTAATATTACCAACAAAAATCTTTTTTTTTCAAAAAAAAGAACCTTTAACAGAACTGTAAAAAGTTTTTTTAAGCACTTTTTTTTAGACATATTACTATTTGAGACAGTTATCAAGTTCATTATAAAAAAATTATTTGCTTGAGAAATATTTACAAAAAATAACAAGAAAAAATAAAAATAAAAAACTTTTTTTTTCAAAAATATATTTTTTGAAAAATTTGAAATATAAGAGAAAAAAAGCTTTTATATTTAATTTAACAAATTTTATTATAATTTTTTATTAAAGACCAATTAATTATAACTTAATTAATTTTAATATTATTAAACTTAAAAAGTACAATAATTACAATTTTTTTTAAAATATTAATTAAAATTTTCTTAATAATTAGTTTTTAATTTAAATATATATTTATATATTTAAACTTATTATTAAAAATTTAATTTAATTTAAAAATAAATTTTAATAATTATTTTTTAAAATTTTAAAACAATAAAAATTTTTTATACTAATTATTAATAAAAACTTTTTTACATTCTTTTTTGGCTGGCATAACCAACATTTTGGCATTGTACAAAATCTCCTTGGGCAATGGTTTGCCGAATGTGTTCCATGCTGGTAGTGACATACCTGTTGCTGAAGTTTTGGGTTTGGATCAGTATATGAGTATAGTTGGTTCATTGAAGAAGTTTGGCATTATTTTTGCAAACCAGCTCTTAGACCATTATGGCATGTGTTTCACGTGGAGCAGTTTTCACAGATAGAAAAAGTTGGATCCAAGAGGTCTAACACCTGATTGGTTTTGTGTGTTGACTGATTTCATTGGTAATGGTGGCCTGGTCAGTAGTCATATCCCAGCTTTTAATCCAGCTTCTGGTGGTTGCCCAGTCGATCTAAGTCCTATTAGTGAACATTTTCTTGATAATTTTGGGAGTATGGTGGTTTATACTGATGGCTCAATTAAAGTTTTGGGTTCTATAGATGCATGTGGTAATGCTGCTGCTTATTTTCCAAACATTAATGATGGTGTAAGGATTAGAGTGAATGGCTTGCTTTCATTAACATTGACTGAACTACATACCATCACCCTTGCTTTGGAGTGTGTTTTAGTTTTGCAATAAATATTGGATTGAGAGAGATTGAATTCATTAGACCATTGTGTTGAAAAACTTGTCAGTAGTCTGGAATAAAGTTAAGAGCCACTCTGGAGTATATGGCAATGAGCATGCTAATTTATTGGCCAATGCTGCCACCAGCTCTGTTGTCGTGCTACCTGTTGGGACGTCTTGCCATTTTTTGTCTATTGAAAAAAAACCTGTCTCTGGGAATGCCCATCATTTTATTAAGCATCTTTTTGATGCTGTTAGTTTTGTCAGTTGGGAAGCCAAATATGTAAATTATGCTGTGGAAAATACAATGCATAACATAATTAATGTGCAATATATATTTAGTGTGTAGTATCCTAATAGTCATTTTTAATCAAACTTTATTAGCTGTTCTTCTGTGTCTATTTGATCCTACTTTATAAAAGCCATTCACAATTGCCTTCTAGTAGCAAAGAGAAAGAGGTTTTATGATCTGGATTATCCGAGCATGCTATGTATTTGATGTGGGTTGGTTGAGGATTCCAATTACACATTTTTTTGCATTCAAGATGCTGGTGCTAGAAGTGAATTAATTTTAAGAACTATTGATAGTTGGGTTATTAAGCTTGGTGTTTTTTTTACTGACAGTGTGGTAATTTACTCTCTGTGAAAGGCTGAATTGTCAGGTAGTTTATATATGTCCCTAGCCAAAAGATTTGTTTTGAAGAATTGGGTGGCTGATACATTATGTCTGCTGGATAGTAGCTCTAACAGTAGATCTCTGGTCATTGGCCTAATCTGTGGCTTTGCTGAGAGTCATAGATCCACTATGTGGTTGCCAACCACTAAGTTAAGAGTGTTTTATGAGAAGCATAGTCTTTTGCTATGTAATGAGTTTATAGTATTGGTAGTATCTGGTTTAGCCACCTTGTGGTTTTTCAGAGTAATTTTTGATTTTGGTATCAGACTAAGTGTTTACATATATTATGATTTACATTCTCACCTGTTCAGTGCACATTTCAGTTTTGTAGAGAACTTTCTGGTTGTTGGTATTTTAGGTGTCTAGTGTTGCCTTGATTGGCCTAAGTGGCTAGTTATATATAGGAAGCGCATGAGCCATGCTTAATATAAGATTTTGTATATTGCTATAGTTTAGGTAGTGATTGGGCTATACTTGTAAAATACTTAATAAAAAAAAAACTTTTTTACTATTTACAATTTTTTATTAATAACTTTTTTTTATAAATAATAAAATAATAAAAAAAAAGTCAAATTTAATATTAATTTTAATAAAAATAAAAACAAATTTATTATTATATTTTTATTATTATTAAGTATATTAAAATTAAATATTAATAAAAATTTTATTATTATATATCTAATAAAATTTGTCTTAAATATTATAATTAATAAATTATTTAAATAAAACTTTTTTATTTTTTTATTATTAATTTTTGTTATTTTATTATTATTTATTTTATTAAATCTATTTTTAAACTTTATTTATCTTTTCAAAAAATTGTTAACATTATCAAAATTTTTTATATTATTTTTTTTAAAATTACTTTTTTTTATATTTTTGTAAATATTAAAAACAAAACTTTTTACAATTTTTTTATTTATTTATTATATTTAACAAATAAAATCTAAATATATTTTAGTACAATATATTAAATTAAGTAATATAAACTAAGTATGATTTATGTATTTTTTATACATAATTAATTATTTAAATTAGTTAAGACAATACTAAAAAAAACTAAAAGTAAATTCAGTTTGCAAATTCTCTTAATAATATTATTCAAATTCTTAATATCAAAAATAAAGTTATTAAAAAACAATCTAGTTTTTTTAATACTATTTTTAACTTTAGAATTACATATTTGTTACAAAATAATCATACAGTTACATGTTTTTTCAGTTAAAAAATGTATGTTAACAGTTTTTAAATCATTAATATTTATGTTATTAAATTCAATTTTAGCTTTAAGATAAACAAAGTTTTTAAATATATTAGCAAAAAAAAAACAAAATTCTTAAAAATATTAAGTATAACAAGCAAATTTTGCTCAATTTTGTGATTTTTGCACATATTTTTAAACACAAAAAAAATAACCAAAACAACCAAAAAACCAATAGATTAACAATAAAATTTACTAAAACAACCAAACTTAAAATCTATGATTCCAAAAAATTCAATCTAAATCTAATGACAAGATTAATAACAAAAGCAGCCAAAAAAACAATAAAAAGAAGAATTAAAGAGACAAAAATCATAATATAAAACTTGTTATTAATAATAAATAATATAAAAAATTAAGAGCCAACAACTAACTTAAAAAACAACCTAAGAAAAATAAATAAAAACATTTTGTAATTAGTAAATAAATAGTTCAAACTTTAATATTTGTAATAGTAATAGCACTTAGAAGTTTTTTTATTAAATATAATATTTATATAAAGTATTAGTTTTTGCTATAGTAAAGATTTAGTTTTTTATGAAATTTTAAAGTAATAATATTAAAGTATTAATAATAATAAAAATTAAAAAAGTAAAAAATAAAACAAATATAATTACTAACTTAAAAAATCATATTACTAATTTTAAAAACAGTATAATTGAAAAAAAAATTTTTAAAATAATAATTTCTTTTTAATTAAAGAAAAAAAGAATTCAAACACTATTTTTTTTAATTAGTACAAATTAGTTATTAAGAATAATATCAGCAAAAAAAAAGTTTTTAAAATTAACAATAATATATTATTATAAACCAGCAGATTTTAATTTAATAGAAGTAACAACACCAAAAATACCAAAAGTATTTTTTATATTATTAGAAAATATATCAAAAAAACCATTAATAAAAACTTTAACAACAGCAACCAAAAAAAATTTAGAAGCAAATTCTACATAAAACAACTTAATGTTATCTTTGAAATCTGACTTAAGTTTAATAAAGCCAAATAACAGATAAAACAAAAAATTAACCAAGATTAATTTGATCTTAAAAATAGAATTAAGCATTAAAGTAAAAACTATTTATTTAAAAAACTTTTAACAATTAGAAATTGTTTTCTAAGCACTATTAAAGACAATACCAAAAAACAAAAAAGCAAAAATTGATTTAGTTTTTATATAATTAGCTTAATTCTTAAAATTAAATAACCTAATAAATTATTTTGCTTTTAAAATTAACAAAAATCTGTTAAAAAACATTATATTTGACAATATAGCTAGTAATTAATCTTGGTTTGTCTTAAAAATATGTTATAATTATTATTGCTTATATTAAAAAAAAAATTTGGTATAATAATAACAAATACAAGCAACTATTGCTGTTAAAAACTTTGGGGCTTTTGAAAAAGATAAAAACAATACTAGAATTAATTTAAATATATTTCTTAGAAAAACTTTAATTAGAAAATAATTATTAATTAAAGATAAAAATGCTTCAAAAACTGCTTTTGGCAGCTTTTTACTACTAATATTTAAAGAAAATATTGTCAAAATATTTTGTCTAGCTGCTTTAACAATAAAAAAACTTTTTTTTGTTGAAACTTTATTAGTTACTATAAAAAAAATAATGTTTAAAACTTTTTTACTCTTTGCTTTAATCGTAATCATAAAAAATAAGAAAAAGAAAAAGTTTTCCAGTTTTGTATTTGGTTATATCTTAAACAAAAAAGTTTTCTAATTTAATAATATAAAAATAAAACAAAAACAAACCATTTTTAAAAAACTTTTTCTTTTTTTAAGATTTTTAGAAAAAAGATAAAAAAGCTTTTTTATTTTGTATTTAATATTATTGTAAAAATAATAATTTATAATTAATAAATTTTAATAATAAAAATTTTAAATAAAATTTTAAATTATATTTAATTTTGATTTTATTTGTTTTAAAACAGTACAACTAAATAATTGTGTTTATATTTTTGTTATGTAGTTTTTTCTCCAACTTTTTACAATTGAAGACACAAGTTTTTTACCCCATATTTTTAAACATTAATTCTGAATAAATAAATGGATTTTTATCTTGTTTTTGAATTCTTGCTTAATCAAAAAAATAGATTACCTTTTTACATAATTTATTATTTCAGTCTGTTGGTATTTTTGAAAGCATTTAAACAAGTGAGGTACATTATAATGAAATTGATCAGTTGAGTTGACAAATAAAAGCATATGAAATTCAATAAATAGTTGAATCATTTAGCGCTAAAAATTAAAATTCGCTGTTAAAATGATATATTATCACTGGACACATTTTGAAATGATGACCGAATTTTTTATCCTACACTGTCGAAGCCGATTTCCATTCCTGTTAAGAAATTGAAACAAAGAACATTAAGTCGTGATTGAATCATTACCAACGTCCACGTTTACCAAAATAGCCTCGTCCACCACGCCCTCGATACGGACTATGGGGACCATTGTGTTGTTGTTGTGTTGCAGTTTTCACAGTAGCAATTGGTTCAACAATAGGACTGGAGGAACTGGTGGATGCTACAATAGTCGGGGTACCATTATTTGTTATATCAGTAGTCAATCCAGAGGTGATTGATGAAGCATTTGGACTAGTAGCATAAGATGGAAGACTTTCGGATATTTTATCAGTTAACTTAGGCGTGGGTGGTTTGGTCAAAATTTTTATTTGAGGTATCGGTTTCATTTCTGCACTTTGCCTTTTGTTGCGGTCTCGATCACGGTCACGGTCACGACGACGAGGATGATGCTCTTTAGGTCTTGTAGGAGATGTTGGTGTTTTTGGTGCGCTTAAAGGAGAGGGAGGATGAGATGATGGATTTATACTCTCTGGCTGGGAAGTTGGTTTCGCTGTAGCGGTAGCTGACAATTCAGTTGGTTGAACCGCTTCAGATTCCTCTTCCTTCGTAGCAGAAGGACGTTGAATTATTTGTCGGATTTGATCTTTTTGCCTCTGTTGAATGGAGATTTTTCTTTTCGCGTCTCTACGATCAAATCTTCTCTCTGGACTTTTTTCTGAACTCCTATCCGGATTTGTATTATTGGTATCAGAGGTTGTCGAAGCCGGGTATTGTGACTGCTGTGATTGAGCAACAGCAGCTTGTGCTTTAGCTTCGCGTCTCTCACGATCCCTTTGCTTTCTTCTTTCTCTCTCCTTTTCTCTAATAAACTCGCGGTCTTTTCCAATGTCCTTTTCTTTCCCTGCATCTTTAGCTTCGTGAGTTTGATTTCCTTTATCCTGTTCTTTAAAAGAACCCTCCGTCTCTTTATCTTTTTCCTTCTCTCTCTCTTCCTTTCCCTTTTCCTTCTGCTTATCTTTCTCTCTTTCTTTTCCTTTATCTCTTCTTTCTTTTTCTTTTTCTCGCTTCTTCCTCTCTCTTTCTTTTCTACTTGGTTTTCCGGGGCTTCCAGGAGCCGACAGAGGCAATCGCGGGACAAGCTCAGGCGTTTTATTTGCACGTAATAATTGTTTATTAGATGGGTTGGGTGATCCATTGTTTGGCACTTTGGGTGAAACAGGAGAAACCAAGATACCCATTGGAGGTGACTTTAAAGTTGGAGATTTCGCTTTTGTTCCAGACTTTAATGCACGGATATGCTCTAATAGTGGTGTTGTTTTTGGTTTTCGAACAGCAGCTGCGACAGCAGCTGCGTTTGCTTTGATAATTGTATTTAGACGTTTATTAAAATAATAGAAATTTTAGGATGGTTGAATTGAAATATTGTAATATATAGAGTTCGCACCAGCAATAGCAGCTAATTTTGTCTCCAATCTTTCAAGCTGGGTAGCGCCTGATTCTGAGGCAGCATTAATCTCCTTTGAAGCAGTTTGAGCATTTTCTTCCGCCTTCAATGATTCAACAAACGCGAGGTAATCAAGATCTATTCGTTGAATATAAAAGGGTAAAATCTAGAGAGAAGAGTAGTAAGGATCTGGTAATTTTTTTAAAATTTACCGCTATCAATAGTTCCCTGTCGTGGGTCGACTTTCTTATGGTCTTTGGGCAATTTCTGAAAAGTTGCAAATTCGACTATAGCCCTCGTTTCGACTCCTGGTCAAAATTGTTGATGAATTAATAGCTGGGTTTTTCAATTGTAAACGATTTTGGACAAACTTTCTGAATCAAACCTTTACTGTCAATAAACAAATGATTATCATATCCACGATGAAATTCTAACACATTTTCGCTGGTTTTGAAGTGAAAATAAGCTCGCGAGAATATGTTTTCCTTATTCTTGCTATGAACCTCGAAAAAAGTTCCCAAGAGTTTGATCACCAAGAAATCGACGATAATTTGGATAATCAAAGATATACAAGTCTTTTCTTTACCTTTTGCTAACTCTACCAGGGTAAAACACGTACCAGTCAGTGGTTAGCTCGTTAGCCCAAGGTTTGACCGACTCTAAAAACTTTTCCTCTGGGACGTTAGGAGGTAAACGACGAACAATTACTTTTGTCCTAGTGGCAAGTTTCCGTCCTGTACGTTTTGATTTAGCTTTTTTAGCTTTAGAACCACTCGACTTTGGAGTTTTGCTAGAGGCACTCAATGTGGTTGCCATAATTTCAGAATTGAGTCAACAATAAGAGAAATTCAGAGCATCTGACCATAAAGCAGACTGAATTATTAATTATTTGTGAATGCGGAATTTAATCTTTTATTATTACAAAAATAAATAATTACTGGATTTATATAATAATAACTTGAAAATGTTTAACTAATATTTTTCTCTTTCCATCTATTTCTCTGCACACTTTTCCATAATGCGGCCTACCACCGCTGCCCCACCACTTCCGCTATTAAGAAAGGTTACTTCTATGCCAGTCGCTTTAACGCCAAGCAAAATAGGATTTTAAGCGACAAAAGCGGCTTCTTCTTTCTCGATTTCCAACCTACGAACTTCTCAGTGATATCGGCTCTGCCAAGTTAAAACGACCAGGACTTAAGGCCACATTGGAATGGGCAAGTCGCAGAGTGGCCTCAGAAGTTGTGGTTGCCTATTGCAGCCGTCTCCCGCTTTGTCTTTCCTCTAATATATATTCCCTTCTGTAACTCATGGTTCTCTTGGACAACGAAACCTCAGAAAAGCACGAACTTTCTCAGGATATCTTTTCCAGCGACACTTTCTTAATCTGGAGAATGCAAGAACGGCGAGCAGCTAAATAAGAAAAAAGTGCACTACGCAACAAGGGACGACTCTCTGGAGAAACTCTAAACTGGTCAAGGTGTATCCCAACCACCCTCAGAAGCAGTTCTTGAAGCGGCGGGTGGGCTTGGCGATATTTGCCTTTAATATCGTAATGGGGTGGAACAAAGGGCGTTTTATCGTGTTAAAGAAGCAAAATGCCAACCGTCGTCTGTCTTAAGAGGTTGCTGAGATTTAGCTCCTGCTAATATCACTGATGAAGCCATTAACAGTGTGAGGGAAAATTATTAGTTACAAGGTGCGCCAGCACTTTTTACGTTTCAGTCATGTAAGTCATCACATCGTGGAATCGTTTTTATGCCTCATATCTTCACACTTCGTCAATTCATGTATATTCACATCGACACAAGTAAAGATTTTAGTTTCTTTAAATTCTAGAACTACATTTTTCAATTTCAATTTTTTTTGTAATAAGAATAAACGCGTGCTATGGCCTTTCCACTCCGAAACTAAGCGCAGAAACAATACGTGCCTATCTGCACAAGATTACATCCGAGGGCAAACTTACGAGTTCTCGACAAACCAACAAATAAGCGTTTTCCCGGGTCTATGAGACTCAAAGACAATTACGCGAAACCCAAGCAGGCAGATGACCTCGTTTCTCCTTCAAAGCATAATAAACGATGGGCCTGGCGACTCGAAAAAGTAGTCTCGCAAATACGACGAAGGAGTTGCATCTGAAGAGTGAAATCCACGGAGGGGTAATTGTGTTCTTTATTCGCGAGTTTGACGCAATCGTCATCCCGCGTTTGACTTATCAAACATGACGAATCGTAAGGCGAGGAAAATTACGCCGGAAAATGGTCTGCTAGGCACATTACCGTTTCCGTCAACGTTAAGAGTCCGTGTTTTTATCCAAATAAGGCTGTAATCGACAGAGATGAAATGGCGCTCGGGGTCCCCCAGGCATTGCTTGATCCTCATGCAGGAAATAGTCCTCTTATTTAGCAATGTCTACCTACTGTGGCGGGTTACAATCCATCCGGAGTGGCATATCTACATTTTCCTAATAAATAAAAATAAAAATATCCATTTGTTTGGTGCTTAGTTTTGTCTCCGCTTCGTTATTTCAAATCAGGTTCACTTCCGTTTTTCACTTTCTCTTGTTTTCTGCGAAGGAAACCAATTACATGTTTAGTCTCAGTTTACCTCCGCTGGTCCAAATAAGATTAGCACCCAAAAGATTTGGTGTGGTCATAATATTGTTTCGGATTTCAAAATTCTGCCTCACTCCCATAACAAAGAAAGTTTTCAACTTTGACACATATATCAGAGGTGAGTTTTAATAGTGAAACCTAAAGTAATGGGAAAGCAAACTGGAAAAATTAAAAATTTATTTGAGAATTTGCGAAAAGTAAAGGATTTCCATAGTAGGAAATTACACAAACGTGAGATCTCGTTTAAACAACGTGTTGAGCACGGTTTCTGCTCAAACAAGTTAGCCAATAACTACTGCGCTTTTACAAAAGTTAATAAGTCAAAATCCCGCAAAAAAAAAATTTTGGTTTGAAAAATTTCAGCCATGGCTGACGAATACATCCCTTTAACAACTACAGCCTCTGCAGCCCGTATGATTCAAGACGCACAGCGTCTCATATTTCATCAGCTGCGCCAAGTAGGCGGCAAAGAAGGGTTCGCTGACTACGTTCTTGTAATCGATTCGAAAGTTCCGTTTCTCACAAATAGAGAGCACTTTAAGTCCAAGCTGCTTGACACATGCAAACTAGTCTTAAAGAATCTAGAGAATGTTGGCCTCGAGTGCGAATTATCACGGAGCCAAGAAGACATGATATTCATTTTTGTGCTCTGCTCGGCTGAAAGGTTAAAAAAAGAAGTTTATCGCGCCAGGTATTTAAAAATCTAATATTTTGGCTTTGAATTTTGAGTATTCGAAAATAAATTGAAATCCAATTGTACTAACGAGTGTATAAATATTTTATCCGTCTTCAGAGTTCACGACTGGTTAAAGGGCGTTCGAATCCGAGATATCGATGATGACAATGTCTCAGGAAGCGATGTCTCGTTAAATGAGGCCGAGCGATTAAGGCTGGTCCACGATATCATTACCCGGTCGACAAATGACGATGGCGCTGGCATTTATCCTCGCTTAGGTGATTTCGAACTTGTCACCAGTCTATTACCTATTCATGATAGGGATTATAATCAAGTAAGGTCAGCTTTCTCGAATTCATAGACTTTCAAGTTTCCTCTTTGAAAAAGAAGAAATGATACATCATCCCCGTCATATATTTATAACTCGTAGAACTGGATAAAATCTTGGTCGACAAAATGGGTAATCGATAAACATGATTTAATGAATTTAAGAAATCATTTTGGTGAAAAGGTAAATACGATTCTTCATCAACATTATCTTTCTAAAATCTATTTCTATTTTAAATCTAAGAATTTATTTACTTCTCTTTCAGATCGCCTTTTACTT
Source organism: Geosiphon pyriformis (assembly GCA_016748015.1). Classification (NCBI taxonomy): domain Eukaryota; kingdom Fungi; phylum Glomeromycota; class Glomeromycetes; order Archaeosporales; family Geosiphonaceae; genus Geosiphon; species Geosiphon pyriformis. The sequence goes on along the minus strand of JAAOMT010000028.1, from coordinate 118,560 downwards.
CGCTTTCCTGCAATTTTATTGCCTATGGTTGATTGCGCCATCAGTCGCTGGTCTGCTAACTTATTTATTTCTGAACGATTATTCAATTCCGTTTGCGGTCTTTACTGTCATCTGGTCTGTGATCTTTACCGAGTTTTGGCGTCGAAAAGAACGAGAATTATCGATCTGGTGGGGTGTTCATAACTTTTCTCGTGTTGAACAACGGCGACCGACTTTCCAACAAGAGGCATTAATTCAGAACCCTATCACCGGGGAATTGCAACCTTACTTTCCATTCTGGAAGAGATGGTTAAGACGGATCATTGCTGCGCCTGTCATATTATTATTCAGCCTGATTCTAGCTGCTGTACTCATTATTTATATTGTCTTGGAATTAATTATCTCCGAATATTATACCGGACCATTCAGAAATCAAGTGGCAAGTAATAGCCTCAAATTTCCCTTTATGTTTCAAGCATAACTAAAATAATTAATCATGATATTAGGTATACCTCCCAACATTTCTCTACTGCGCATTGGTTCCTACTCTTAATATCGTTTACATAAGAATTGCTCGACGCCTCAATGAGTATGAAAATAACGAGACAGAATCGAATTACGAATTTAGCCTGACACAAAAGATATTTATCGCTAACTTCCTTGTGGGGTATCTTTCGATATTCTTTATCGGGTGGATTTATATTCCTTATAACGCGCAAATCGGTCAATTCTTCCAAACGATTTTTGATGCTATGGGATTATCTCTCACCTTGAAGCCAGTTGGGCCTATGCGACTCAAAACTGAGCTTAAATATTTCATCATTACTGGTCAAGGGACGAGTTTATTTATGGAACTGGTCGTACCCTACTTGACCCGAATAATATCAGGAGGCGTCAGTCGAACTATTGACCGAACACTCAATCGGAAGAATAGTCAATCTAGTGACGATGAAAATGAGGAGGCCTTTTTGAGTAGAGTTCGTAAAGAGGTTTCGTTGCCCGTGTATGAGATTTACGAAGATTATGCTGAGCTGATTACTCAAGTATGTCATTCTTTTGAAGTTATTTATTCATTGATCCATTTTAAAATTGCTTTAAATCTAAATAGTATGGATATGTGAGCCTGTTCTCGCCAGCTTGGCCCTTGGCGCCTGTGTTTGCATTATTAAACAATTGGGTTGAACTTCGTTCCGATGCAATTAAACTTTGCGTTCACACCAGAAGACCAATCCCGGCGCGGGCTGACAGCATTGGGCCGTGGTTGGATAATTTGGTAATTTTTTTGCCTGTTTTTCATTCATAATGAGTGAACAAAAGGAAATAAGAAATTTCCTTTTCATATTCGATATAGACCATGATCACCTGGCTCTCATCCATTACCAACCCATCCCTCGTCCATCTTTATCATCCCAGTACGAATGCCTATGCGACCGGTGCTTCTGTATTCGTGACCTTTGGATTGATCTGGTTTACCGAACACATTCTTGGTTTGCTGCGATATACAGTGCAGCAATGTCTGTTGGCTTTTCCGAGTTGGGCTGATGAACTCATCTTAAAGGAGGAGTATGAGTTGAAAAAGAAGTGGTTGGAGAAGGGCTCTTTACCGGTGGCTCCATCTGATTCTAGTATTCAGAGGGTAGTTTTTGAAAGAGAGGAGAGAGGTAGACAGTTCTGGCATAATGAAGAACGAGAAGATACGGAGACAAGGTTGAGGGAGATTTTAAGGGGGTTGAGGTTGGATTGAAATCGCATAAATATTGGCTTTATGCACAAAATGTACATACTATTATAGTAAATATATATATTATATTAAATATTAGTGTTGAGCTCTGCTCCGCGAAAATAAGGACACTAAAATTTGCTTGCATAATTCAATTGACGGAAATAATAATCATCTGTTAGAACTAAAGTTAGGTCATAAATTTACTAATCAAAAGCGAAATTTTGAATTCAAGAAACACTTGGCATGTTCTGATCGTTAATGTCTATTGGTCTGGATCAGTGTAGCTGGGAGATCAATCATACCCCATTTTACACAAGTCTTGCACGAAAATTTTCAACCTTTTCGTTGCTACGAATAATTCCTTCAAAAATGAGTTCTGTATCAGATAGTGGATCACTTTCAAATAGTTCAACACCTTCACCTTTCCTGGGAAATAACTCACCACGAGAATCATTAATATTCGATGATTCTTCAAACCTACAACAACTTGAGTGTCCAATATGTAACGAAACCATGATTTCGCTCCTCCAGCTCAACCAACATCTCGACGATCTTCATAGCGACACTTCGATTGACCAAAAGGACGGAATTTTGAATTGGTTTCGAAATGCACAGAATACCATTGGGAAGCAACTTTCTAAAGCACCGCTGACTAGGACTAAACTCACTAACATCTCGAGTAACTTGTCACAAACAGTGATCAGTAAGTTGAACGAACTAGACGTTGGTATGATCAGTGATGAACAACCTGATTATGTGGCCAAAGGACATTGGCAACTTCCTAGCGAAAACGATTTTTGCACGAAATCCAATTGTGATAAGCAGCTTAACTTGAAAAATGGAAAGCAAAATTGTAGAAAGTATGCCTATTTATCTAAATATCGATACGCGATTCAATTCGGTTTCGATTTTGACACTGATTTTCATTTTAGATGCGGGAAGCTATTTTGTGATTCCCATTGCCATCTACAAATAAAATTAAATAAGTTGGCTAAACATGATCCAGTCGATGGAACTTGGTGTCGAGTGTGCGATGATTGTTTTGAATCGCGCGATGGATACTTAGATATCGAGGGTTAGTTTAGTAACGATATTTATTAATTTTTAATTTACCGTTTTCTTTTCCAAAGAAACTGGTTTTCAAAGTGTGTCAATCTAGTCCCATTTTCCCCATCTGAATAGGTTTCACGAAAAGTCATACAACAGCTTTTGCTAAAGCTCGCCATAAAGGCATGGAGAAAGCCCACTTGGAAGGAAATCGATTGGAGAAGAGGCTGGAAAAGGTAGTGCTTCTTCATATGACATTGGATGGCAAAGCTGCTTCACCACAATCTATAATATATATGATTTGGTATCCATCCTATGATACTTTCAGCTCGCAAAGCTATATGCCACCCCAGCCAAGCCAACGAATTTCAGTAATACTGGTTTAAAACCACCTCTGACAACACTTAAGCATCGACGTAGAGGTTTGAAATTTTCAAGTTTTTCTTAACGGCATACAGCAAGGATATTTTTATTATCATCTTTCTTGAAAATAGTGTCTGAACAGGCAATCGTAAAATGGGAGGATGATTCCTCCGTAACCAATTGCCCTATTTGCAAGTAAGTGCTATCTTGAACTTAATACCCCTTTCAATCTCTTTTGATTCATAATCTATTGCTCCCCGATTTATGATTTTTATCCACATAGGACTTCATTCGGAAAAATCACAAATCGCAAACATCATTGTCGGCTATGTGGACGTGTTATTTGTGAAAAATGCTCATCAAAAGTTTCTTTAAATCTGCATAATAATCCAGGTTTGTTAAATGACAACGATAAAAATCTTTAAACTGCTTGAATATCTTATTCATTACCTGTCTTTTCCTATGTCAGATCCAGTGGATCAAGATCCCGTTGGGGAGGTTCGTGTTTGTCGAGAATGCCGAACAGCTGTGTTCAGGTATTTGAAGATGTTTCATTTTCATGATCACTATAGAGGATACAATATTTGACCCAAAGATGTTCTTCAATTTTAGGCGGAGAGAGTACAACGAGGAACTCTCCAAACCGGCCCAGGTAGTCTTGCTATATCAGGTATGAGGAGATTGTTTCAAAATCTCGGGCTATCCTTTCTAACTGCTTTATTCGATCCTAGAAATTGACAAAGATCCGACATGCGATTGATAAAACTTTACCAAAATTCCAAGACATGCTTGACATGTTACAGTTAAGATTTATATTTGAATTTTATTAATGATTTGAGAAATTATCACGTTCAACCCCAGTATTTCATTCTGAACTTCATAGGACCAAGGAAATCGTTAACCAAACGCACGCAGATTATCAGCTAGCTACTCGAACACGCAAGGAGCTCCTGGATAATTTCGCCCAATTTGACTTTATTAGTAAAAAAATCAATTCATTACCCCACAATAATAATTCAGAAAAACGGTTACAATCCAACATTCACCTTGCTGCAAATCAATACTTGCAACAAAATATGTTGCCCTTATCGATGCTGCCAAAGATCTTGAAAAATGATCCCCAGCAGCGGAAAACCCAGGGCCCAGACGAGGACGAGGACGATGACGAGGATTCTGATTCCCCCGATGCTATCCTTGCTGCATGGACAAATGGACGCCCTCGATCCCTTTCTGTCTCATCTAGTCGATCAGTAAAAGGCGAAGAAAAGCCACGACAGCAATTGGCCGTGTTAGTAGAACAACAAAAACAAGTTCAAGGTTTTATACAAGAAGCGACCAGAAAAAGGAAATTTGACGACGTGATAACATTAAAGGCTTCGTTGGATGAGTTACAACTAGAAATTAGTAAAATAAAAAAAGAACTCGGCGATTTGTGATGAAATCTATATTATTTATTATATGATCTGATTTCTTTCTATGCTCTATATGGCAAGTTTTTTAAGGTTTTGATTTTTTAGAAAAATCTTTTATGATCTCTGTAGATATGGACTTTAAACTTTGTACAATATACTTTCTCCCCTTTGTGAATATATTCATTTACGCATAGCTTTCTTTCGTTAATAATATAACATAATCCACCGTCTGTAGTTCAATAAAAAAAACAAAATATTGAGTCCCAAGGATAAGTAAACCGTTTATATCGGGCCCGAAAAGGTAATCGAGAGAAATCATCGATTTGTTTTTTTAACAACTCTTATTGCACTATGTGGCAGAAACTTGGTTTTCGGAATCGGTAATCACAATTACGGGTACTTCCAACTTGAGCGGCATTAGCATGAACTTCTCGAATCTAATTGTCAAAACAATTTCATGTTTCACCTCCAAAAATGATGCATTCGAGTCCGGCTTCATTTTTGTAGTGATTGGAATTTCAAAATTTGCCACGGGTGAGCCAGTTGAAGCGATAGGTATAGAGAGTGCGGGTGTTAGAATAGGGTTGGTATGGTGTGGATTCGGAATGGAAATTGCAGAAAATGCTGGAATCTTGCCAGCTGTACGCGAAGCAACATTTGTGGATTTAGGTTTTGTCCCAGATTTAGCTCCTGCAGTTCTGATATTGAGGAAATAAAAATTGGTGATTTTTACCAAAATGAAAGCAGAACCTCGATGATAAGATTTTGTAACTCACGGTTTTGTAGGAGTCGAGGTCGATCCACCGCTACTAGTAGTGCCAACTTTAGCGAAATTATACATTTCATATTCAAAAGCCTCGACTTTAACCTCTTTTACCGCAGTTTTTTCGGCAAGCGATTCAAATGATGCTTCAACTTTGATCGTACCGCGTGGCATTGCATCGTCACCTTCCTGCCCTGCGATGTCACTGACAATTAAATATTTTGAAACTAGAACTCGATATTTTAGCAAATTCTCTTTTTCATCCTCCAACACCAATTTTTCATTTAGATCAATCACGCCTTCCGATATCCTCTTTCGTAAAATCACATTTTTAGTAGCTTTAAAGACTCCGGGTGGGTGACCCGCCTTGGTCAGCTCTGCTATCAAAACGTAACGTATCTGCGCGTGTTTTCCTTCCACACTTGCCGGGAGCACTTGTGGGTTTTTGATGATCAAGACAAACGGCAAAATTGTTCCACCGACGGGATAATTTGTAGTGATGTTGACAACAGTAAGTTTCTGTTTTATCAAATCTTTTACATTCACATTACGCGTAATGGCCGATTTTTGTGAGTTATCAAATTGAGAGTATCCATGCAATTTTAATACTATTTGACTAAGCTTTAACGAAGAGGCAAGATTAAAGTGTATATTCCCTTTAATAACGAGTGAAGCAGAACTAGGAATCGTCAAGCTTGCTGCGGCAAGCTCTATATGACACGAGGTAATTTCTTTCATTTTATTTTCAATGACTTTATTCATTATTATCAATTTTCTGGGTTCTGTTCTAGCAAGTTTTACAGAGGGATTTATAACACAAATATTGCAGAGACAAAAAATAAGCAAAGAAACACAATTTTCTCAAAAATCCATTGAATTCCAAAGCAAAGCAAATATAAGCAAATGTAGATGCGCCATAGATGCATATTTCGACTTTTTATAATACTTAATTGCAGCATAGTTTGTTCCTTTACTTTCTTTTGTTGAAACTGTCCCACGATTTGTAAAATTTACTAATGGTAATCATGACACAAATGATAATTACGTCATCCCACCTGATTCACTAATAATTTATAAAACCACTGAAATTATCGTGTGTTAGTGTCTATTATTTTGCCTAAATTTTCATAATATCCACATACTAAAAAGCAACAATGAGCGAAGGTGATTGGGATAAACCTGTTGTCATTCGAAAGCGTGGAGAAACGGTAAAGGTTGCCAAAGGGGCGTCCGCAATTAACCAAGCGCGTCGTGCTAATGCGGTTGTTGAAACAGAACGAAAAAGTAAAGCTACTATCTTTTTGACAAATTGTTGGAAAAGCATTACAATAACAGTTGATTTCATAAAAGCTTTTTGCTTTTGGTTCATGATTTCTCATATCAAATTGATCAATTTAATTTTAAGCTACTGGTGGCACCAACAAGATGCATACCAATACCGACCATCAACGCATAGCCAAACTGGATCGAGAAAACGATGTAGCACCACCCCCCAAAATCAGTTTATCCGTCGGTAAAGCGATACAACAGGCTCGACAAGCTAAAGGATTAAACCAAAAGGATCTTGGTGTGAAGATTAATGAAAAAGCTAATATTGTAAGTGAAATCGAATTTGTTGTGCAATAATTGAGTTCAGATTCTGTATGTTTTATTAATGTTTATATATGTTCGTGGCATTTATCTGTATAATTTTATTACCGACTAAAAATACCATATACTCTAAGATCAATGATTACGAAATGGGCCGTACAATTCCAAGTCAACAAGTTCTAACCAAACTTGAACGCGTGCTTGGTATAAAATTACGAGGAAAAAATAGTAAGCTGCTTATCACTAAGAAAATATTGACATTAATATTACATCAAACCGAAATTGAAATTAAAAATCAACTCTATTTTTATTTCCAGTTGGGGAACCGTTTGCAAAGTGACCTCAATCGGAACAAGTCTACTTGTTCCAAAAAAAAATAACAAAAAACATTGTGTTATTCCGACATATTTTTCATTTTCGCCGTTTTTGTGTCCCTTTTTTAGGAGCGTGGGGAGCCGATACTGCCATAGTTTTTATTGGGTCCCTTTTTTACTATTTAATGTTGCATATTCAAGAGTTCACTAAAAAAGGGTTAACTTAGACGTTAAAAGTCATAGTATCTGCCATATTTTTCATATTTGTAAGCTGGGTGGTGATGGATAATTTTTCAATCAAGTATTCGAATAGCAGATAAGATTTTAATCATAGTTAATTAGAGGTTGAAATCTGGACGGCTAAATGGTTCCTTTTCCAGCTTTCATGATATGTGAAAAGTTGTTAGCCTGATCGAACTTGGTTCATTTACCGGAAAATATTCTGAGGTTGTTAATTCACGAAACATATATTAGGATGAGTACTTTAGAGAAAAGAATGTGATGGGTATTTCATTGAAACCGTTTAAGTGAATGGTTATTCAGTACTATGATGAAATCTTAGGGATTACTTCAAAATTCACTTCATTTTTAAAAAAATTATCTCATTTCGCTCTTCAAAGCCTTAGAGTAATGGTTTCAATCCGACAAATGTCTTTATTACAATAATATTTTTATTTCTCTAAATTTAGTAGTCTTGAAAAACCTATGGATTAAATAAGAAACAAAAGTCTTGAACCCCACACAGTCTTTCCACTAAAAGTTGAGTTCAAAAGCTTCGACTGCTGAGGTCAAGGCGATCAAGTGCTTCGACTCGACTTCTCATGAAATCCTCCATCCATTAACATACACCATGATTTATGTTTACATCACTAATTTCTCTTAAACGTGTCCGCGCTTCGTAGTACTAAAGAAGGTCCTAACAACAAAAACCTGTAACGCAGCCATTCCAACAATAAGCCCACTCTCCAACAACGCGAACCAAAATATTCTATTCTCGGTACTCTTAACTGTAGAAAAATTCCTATTTTCCCTAGTTCTAAAATATTTCTGAGTTCTAGCAATTGTGCTCAAACTTCCACTCAATCGGAACAAACTTTCTTCCATGTTACTTGTTTTCTCGGGGGTAGCGCCTTTCGAATTGGGTAATTCAGCACGAGGTTCATTCTCAATTGTAATCTCGAAATCGACTAATTTTTCGGCGAAGGTTGACATGTCATTGGCGAAACAGAATGAGTATTCCCCTACGTAATTTGCTGTGAATACAAAGTCTCCTTGACGTTCTCGATCACCGCTAATTACTACGTGTCCTCTGGGGTCAGTTACTACATAGTCTATATCAAAAGAACCGCCCGATTGTACCTGAGAATTTAATAAAGCGATATATTAAGATTAATTAATTTAGAAATCAATGTTTTAGCAATGAAAATGGAAAAGGAAAAAGAGCTCCATGTATCTTTTAGCTTCCTCATGTCAAGAAATTTGAATCTTTTGCAGCTGATTTCTTTTCCGGGACGAAGAATCGATGTTTTTGAAATGTATCAAAGAAAACCGGTCTCAATTCCATTAATAAAATAAAATGGATATTTGGTATGAGCTCGCAAAATTTTCCTTAAACATGACACTCTCACATTCTAGGCGGCCACAGTTTCACTGACTAAAGATGTTGTGACCCTCCAGCAAAGCCGGGTGCCAAAAATTGATAACGAGCATTGGATAAAACTTGTTCCTAAATCTTTCGACTAGCGTTTCAAATCTTACCGCAAAGTAAAAAGCAACTTTCTCATATGCTTTATCAGCCCAAGCGTAGAAACAAGCCTTTTCATGTGCAGCAACATTGTATGTTAGGGCTGTTCCCTCAGCTAAATCTGGCCAAAGTAAGGATAATAATATGAAATAAAAGATGAAAGTGTCTACAAGTAACAAGCCTTTTGTCTTAACCATCATGAAAAATTTTTGGAAAGTATTATCCTGTTAGTTGAATCAAGATAGTTGCTACGTGTTATTTTTTGTCCTAAGAATGAAACCCGTGATGTGTAATAAACTGTAGATTATCTGTCCCATCGTTCATAGTTTTTTTTTTTTGAGAAACCCTTTGTCAAAATTATGGAGCACATTTTAATGTCTTGTGGTTCTCCCACTAACTCCTCCTTTTCTTCAAAGACGGTTGCAATTAAATCTCGAGCTGGAAATAAACGATCTATTTCATTATTTGGCCCAATAATCGTGACTGCATTAACTCCCAAGACTCGCAGAAAATTAACTATTGAGTACTCGATTCACGCTATTTCAAGCAGATTCACTAGAGATCTAAAAGGAGTTTTTCCAAAAGTGAATGATCTTGAGAAGTGTCTTGTGGTGCCCACCTTCCAAAAATGCGTCTATGATCTTGTTGGTACGGGTCCCTTAATTGACAAAGAGCGAGACGAAAAACTTGAAATGGTAAGTATATTGAAATGATTTAAGTTTTTGACAGATTAAAAAGTTACAGGCTTTCGAGTTTTGTGTAACAATTTCAAAGTTTTTTGAATGGGGAACGGCGGTATGTGAAATTTTACGAAAAAATGGGAATTGGGCTGATATCACTGACCCGGCATCAGGCTTCCCGGTAAGGCCCTATATACTTATTGATTAGTTCACCAAGGATTTTTATGAAAGTTATCTCAGCTCTACTAATGATTAGAATATTTTCTGTTCAAAGATGTTTTCTCCACCTGGTCCATCAATATACCCGGATGTTCAAGGCGCCCAGGAATTTTTAAAATATGATGTCCAGAATGCTGGTTGTTGCCACATCTTGCTTCATCCACAATGGGGTAGTAAATCCTACCCGGGTACTTTGTTCACGACTGCCAGTCCTGAATCTTTGAAACAAGCTATTTCAGAGATATTATCGGTTTATTGAGATATCTTGTTATAGATTAAGAGATCATGGACTCTTTGTGATTTTATTTTTGAGTCGGAACTTCTTTCAATTTTTACCTCAAGCAAACACTTAGTATTTATATCAAGAAATTTGTATCCTACATTTTGATTCATTTCGAACCAAGTATCTTGACGCTCCTAAACCCACAAACAGTTTGAAAATTGAAATAACACATAGGTTCATCTGGCGCACGTTTTGTTTTTGCCATCCTTTATCAGTTTTGCATCTCTATTACGGGTTTTTCAAACCAATAATTTATGTTCAAATTCTTTTGATTCAAATTTTGATGAAAATCCATAGAATTTGCATCCTTTCATTAATATGTTTTCGAAACTCTTAAATATTGAATATTTCAAATATGATTTATAATAAAACCAATCATTTAAAAATCACTTATTAAATATTTTGAAGTTTAAGATTTTAAGTTAATTAAATATTTGTTAAAAATAAAAAATATTACTTTTAGAAACAAATAATAAAATTTTGATTACAATAAATATAAAAATTAACCATTTTTAAAATTTTTAAAGCTTAAATATTTTGGAAAAATTAATAGTAACAAACAAATAACAATATTTAGACCATATTAAATAAATTAATTTAAATTTTTAACTTTTAAGTAAAGTTGTAAAATAATTATTGATTTTATTTTATTAAAAATAAAAACCATAAAATTTTGCTTAAAAACTTTAAGTAAATGTAATTTATATATATTAATTAAAAGCTTTAAATAAATTTAGGTTTGTATAATAAAATAAACTAATTTGTTTTTGATAAATGGCTTATTTTACACTTTTTGTTAAAGAAAAAAATTTTAATGTTAAATATTTTGGCCTATTTATTTTACTTTAATTTGGTTAGATTATTAAAATACTTTTATCAACCAACTTTTAAATTATTATGATTCATGTTTTATTTAAAAAAACTTTTATTATTAAAAAAATTAGATTTAAAAAAGTTAGTTTTTGTTTAGTTTAATATTATTATTATGTTTATTAATAATAAAAGTCTTGTTGCTTAGTGTATTTTGTTTTTTCTTTAAATTTGCTTTTTTATTTATTTAAATACAATAATTTAAAAATAATTAATAGATGCTATTATAAATTATGAATTTAATATATTAACTTATAAGTTAGTGCTTTAAATTTATTAAATTTATTAATTAAATTTAAAAATTTTAATATTTGAAGATTTTAATTAATTAAAAGTTTAAGTATTTAAAAGTTTTAGTTAATAAAATTCTTTATATAATAAACAAAAATTTAATAATAATAGCTAATAATATTTAATATTTAATTTTTTAGCATAATTAGTTTATTTTAATGTTTTTTATTTTTTTAATAAGCAATTTAATAAATCAATTTTACATTTATTATTATATTTTTTACCAACTAATTTTTATATTGTAATTTTACTTTTATTTATTTATTTAGTAAAATAAATAAAACACAATAAAAGAAATAAAAAATAGAAAAAATAAAAATTAGTATTTTATTAATAATTATAATTAAGAGCTATTATTTTAATATTATTAGTAAAATTGTATTAATACTATTGGTATTAATTAAAAATAAATAAATTTAAATAGTAATAATTTAAATAATAATTTTATTAAAATATTTATTTTAATTGTTAAATTTTTAATTATTAAAGTTACTTAATAAAAATTAAATTAAACTTGATTATTTTTTCTGTTTTTAATACTATATATATAAATCTTTATAATATAAATTCTTGGAATTTTTAATAATTTTACATATTTTTTAAATTATTATTGGAATTTTTAATATTTCTGCTAATATTTTTAAAAATTTTTTTGGTATTTTTAAAATTTCTAATATTGTATATTTTGATAATTTATATTATGTTATTAGTTAATTTATGTTATTTTTTTAACTGTTACTTATTTTTTATTTTATTTTATAAATAATAATAATAATTTAAATATTATTAATATTTATACTAATAGTTTAATTAAGACATAGATTTTTTTAATATTGTTGTTAATGTTTTTATTTTATTTCTTAAATGTTAATTTTAAAGTAAATTTAAATATTTATGGTTTTTTGTTATTAATTTTGGTAATTTATAAGCAATAATTTTTGTTTTAATTTGTATTTAAATAAAATATATAGTTTTTAAATAATTAGATTATATTAAATATATATACATTAAATTTAAATACTTCTGGTTTTGATTTTTATAATAAATACTAATAAAATATTATTATATTAATAATATTATCAAAAACAAAATTTAATAATTTGATAATATAAAGTTAAAAATTATTTTGGCAATATAAGTAATAATTACATAAATATAATTATTAACACTTTTACAACTTCTTATTTTATAATATTAATAAATAATATTTGGTTATTTATGATTATTTTGTTTTTAAAAATGCTTAATATTTTATGTAAAATTGTTTAATTCTGTTAAATTTGCTGTTTAAAAAGCCAATTGTGCTGTAAAATATACAAATAAGTTTTTAACTTAAAATTTAAACTTATTATATACAATTATAGTATAATATCTAAATATATATATATATATATATTAAGTTAATTAGATTAATTTCTATTCTTATTTTATAAAAATATTACACAAAAAATTACTAATTATATAAAAAAAAGATTATATAGTATATTATATTTTAATAAAAATTTGAATCATATATTTTTGTATAAATCAAATTTTGTTACTAAAAAAATAGTTATTATTAATACTATTGTTAAATAATATAATTTATTTGGTTTATTGATTACAAACTTTATAATTATTTGATTATTATATAAAATAAGATCCAGTAACTATTTATATATAGTTATTACTAAAAACTTTATCTTAAAAAAATTGTTTTTAAAAGTTATTAATGTTTTGTAAATAATTTAAAAACTATTATAAGTATTTTTATTTTTGTATATAATATTATAATTCAATATAAATTAGATATTTAAAATTTTAATATTAGTCTAAGAAATTTTTATGAATTTGATATTTTAATATTTATATTAACAATATTACTTAAAAAATAATTTAAAAAATAAAATTATATAAATTAACTAATAATAAAGAAATTATTAAATTATATAATATTAAAAATATTAGAAATATTAATACTAACTTAAAAAAAATATAAGAATTATTAAAAGTTTTAAGAATTTTGTATTATAAAAATTAAAATATATATAATAATAACAGTAAAAACAAAAAAAACAATTAAATTTAGTTTTGGTTCTTATCTAATAGCTTCAATAGTTAATTATTTAACACTTAAAATAAACATGTTTTTAATAAATATTATTATTAAAATTATTTATTATTCTATTTATATAAATTAATATTTATTATATTAAAATTTATTTATTTTTAAATAATATTAATAGTATAAATACAATATTATTAACAACACTAAAACAATAACTTTTAATTATAGTTATTAACAAAATACTAATTTTTATTTATTTTATTTTATTTTATTGTTTTATTATTTATTAATTAATTTTAGAAAAAATATTAAAATTATAATATTAAAAATTATTTAATAAAAAACACAAAAATAAACATAAAATTAATTTATTGAATTACTTATCAAAAGAATAAAAAACACTAAAATAAACCAGTTATTATATTAAAAAATTAAACATTAATTATTATTTATTATTATTAATGAATTTTTGTTTATTATTATTAGCATAATTTTTATAATTTTTAATATAAAAATTATAATATATATTATAAAAATTATTATTAAAATCATGTAAAAAAGACTTATATTATTGTATTTAATTAATAAATTCAAATTCAAATAAAAAATCAGCAATTAACTTAATAACAACAAAAAAATATAGCATAATCTAATTATTTAACTAAATTAAATATAAAAAAATCTTAGCAAACTAAGAAATACCAATAAAAATTAAGAATTAATATATATAATTTAATAACAACAAATTTTATTATGTTTTAAAAATTTTATATGTCTTTATTTATGCAGTTTAATATTTTAAATTTGCAATTATTATTCAAAAATATAATTAATTGATTTATGTCAGATTATATTAATTATAATTATAATTAGTGTTAATAATATATAATTATATTTTTAAATTTAGTTATTTAAATTATTAGCTTCTAAAAAAATAATATATTAAGTAAACTTATAACTAAATTAAATATATATAAATAATTGATATATTTAAAATAGTTTTAATATAATATATAGATTTTATATAATTTAACTATATATACAGTTTTTTTGTATATTAAAAAAATATTAATTTTATATTAAGCCAATTTTTTTTAATAGTTTTATAATAAGTAATCAGTTATTATATATATATATATATATATATTTTAAAGCTTTAAATACTTTTTATTAATATTTTAAATATATTATATACTTATTATTAACACTTCAAATTTTTTATTAATTTTTAATTCTTAAATACATATTATTAATATTTTATATTATGTTTTATTTTATTAAATAAGTTATTAGTTTTAATACTTAATCTTATCTTTATCATAATATTAATTAAGTAATAAAAAATATCATGTTATTAAAAATATAATTTTAATAATAGTGTTTTAATTAATTAAATATTTTAATTATGTTTTTTTTATTTTTTTTTTAAAATTAAGTTTTTAAACACCACATATTTTTGATAATTAATTAAAAAAATTTTATGTTTTAATTAAATTAGTTTTAATTTTTAACTAATTGTGTTTTATGTGTTTTTATAAAATTTAATTATTTTATAAAACTTATATTAAAACTGGTTTTTATATATTTTAAATAAAAATAAAAAAACTTTTTGTTTCCTTAATTTTATGGCCATGACTAAAGCAAAGAGTAAAAAAGCTGTACTTGATATCTTTCCTGAGATATCTAATAAAATTTCAACCAAAGAAGCTTTTTTTGTTGTAAAAGCAATCAGACAGAACATTTTAGAAGCATTCTCTTTATCTAGTAATTGTAAAAAACTGTCTTTAATAGCTACTGAAGCAACTTCCCTATCTTTGGCTGGTTTTTCACTGGTCAAAGTTCTCTTAAAGAGACACACTTGGGTTAGTTCCAGTGTTGTTTTCACTCTTACTAAGAGCCCAAAAGTGTTTAATAATAAACTAGTTAACAAGCTAATATTTCTCTCCATAGCTTCAATATTTGGTGCTTTTAGCACTTCTTCAAAAAAAATAGTCAAAAAGACCAAAAGTTCAGAAAAGTGGAGGCAATTGCTTGCCTCTGCTATTGTTACACCGAACTCCTTTGTGGTTCCAAATGAGATCTCAAATAAGATCTCTGTTGTATCATCTGGCATATTATTCAAGATAGGCCAAAATCAATTATTGGCTGTATTGCCAAATGTGGTGTCTTTTAGCAAATTATCACTGGTTTTAAAAACAAAACAATTATCTCCTGTAATGTCACCTGTGCTTAAGAACTGGGCTGACCAAATAGATACTGAATTATTTTCTTTTCTGGTTTCTGGTGCTACTTCTGGTGGTGTTTGAGAAACTATTACTAGTTATTAAAGATTTACTGGATAAGTGGTCTCTACTCTGGTGTTTGGTGCTATTTTTAAGATCAAACTGGCTCATGTTAAAACTGTCTTCTAGTCTGTGCATGGTTTTTTGGATGCAAAGTCTGTTTCAAAAGACAATGTAAAGCTTTTCTGTATGAAGTTTGCTTTCCAAAACTTTTTGGATGCTGTATTTTTGGTTGAGCTTACAAGCTCTGTTCATTTTGCAACTCTTAAAATTGCCAAGTTTTTGATAGTTTCTGAGTCTGGCTCCCCTTCTGCTGCTATTGCATTGCACAATGTGCCTTTGGGTGTATCTGCTGCTAATATTAAGATGGCTCTTGGTGTTTTTGGTGAAATTTTTTGTATTCAGTTGAGATCTGCTGGTATTTGGCAATATGTTGTTGTTTATTTTAAGAATTTAGATGCTGCCACATCTGCTCTCAATCACTGGTCAGTTTTAGTGGGCAAAGATAGTATTCAGATTCTTCTCCTCATAAATTAACAGGAAACAATTGTGTTTTATGATAAGTTTAAAGCCAAGTTGGTTAATTTTCCTCTTGACTGTACTGTCTTTGAAATTAGTGATATGATTTCTTAAGTTGGTGGTTAGACTTGTTTTATTCTTTGGTCTTCTGATTTTGGTTATTGTCTCTGCTTTGCTCTGGTTACATTTGGCTTTCAAGCTGATTTGGATCTTGCTGTTGTCAAAACTAATACACTGAGAAAGTGCTATATCTGGTAAGAAACTCCTGGTTGCTGGCATTGTTTTTGGTGTCAAGAGATAGACCACTTGGCTGTGGACTGCAAAGTTGCTCTACCTCTTTCTTTTAAGGCTCCCAAGATATTTAAACCATATTTTGTTGGTTTTTTGTTTTATACAAAGACATTTGTTTCCTTTGTTCTTTCTGAGTTTTTTTTTTAATAGCTTCTGCTTCTCTTGTGGCTGTTGTAGATTTTTTGGTGTCTTCTTGGCTGGCATCTCTGAAATCTGATTTGGCCAAGCTTTTTGTTTTGGTTGAATCTATTATTAAGTCTGTTGGATCTATGGTCAAAGTTTTTGAACAATTTGTTAATAGTAATCTGGTTTCAAGTTCTGCTCTTGGTCTCAAGGTCAACAAAGTTTTGGTTCACATAAGTATCTTTAGCAGAACTATTGGTAAGTTGAAGCAGGAAGTAGTTGCTCTAAAAGCTGAGTGTGGTTTTGAGAACATTAATATGTCTGGCCCTTATGTAAGTTTGTTATCTTTTAATGATGATATGTTTTCTAATTTAATATCTCTTTAGGAACATGAATCTGCTGCTGTAATGGCTGATGCCTTTAAAACAATATTATAGATGATTATTTCAGATAGTTGGAGTAAATAACAAACTCATAACTTGGTGCTCAATTGATATGGGATGGTAGTAATCTGAAGGTTTTTGCATTCTGAAGATTTTGATTGAGTTTTTTGTATAATAGACAGAGATTCTCATGTTATTTTATCTGTAGCTTCCCAGAATCACAATTTCATCAATTTTTTTCTTAGCTTGGTGGTTGGCAATCTTTTGATAAGTAATCTGTAATTCTTATGCATTTTACTCACTTGCAGGGGTCTTTTACCAGGCAATTCTTGATGTTAATAACTTAGTACTTAATCCTTAAAAATTTAGTAAACCACTAATAAGATACAAAAAAATAAAAAATGAAATAAAAAAAATTAAGCCAAGACAATACAAGTTAGTATCTCGTTAATAGCCATGATCAAAAGCTATTGTTTCTATGTGGTTTAAGTATCAATTACTATCAACATTTAGAGCTGATAGTAAGTAATTAGATTTAAGATGCTGAATAAGTATATTTATTGATATTTTGGAATAATATGTTTCTAATTAAGAATGATAACTAATGAATTTTTGTTTAAGAATTCTTTCTTTTTGCTTTTAATGCTATTGCTATATATACATATTTTTAGTTTTACAGGATTGCTTTGGATTGTCTGTTTTTGTTAGCTATTGTTTTATTTTTTTATGTTATAACTAATTATTCTATATTATAACACATTATCTGACATTATTACACATTATTCTGTATTATTCTATATTATAATATATTATTCTATGTTATAATATGTTATTCAATATTATTGCACATTATTCTGTATCTCTTCATGTTTTATTATGTTTTTTTTTTTATGTTTTTCTTTCTTTCTTTGATTAGCTTTTTTTTTTCAAGTAACAGCAGTATATAAAAAATTTTTGCTTAAATAAGGTGCAAATAATTAGAAATATTTTAGAATAATCTTTTTGCAAGATTATTTTAGATTACTTAACAATTAAAAAAAAATTGGTTTTAGAGCCAAATAAAGTAAAAAATAAGATTAATATGATAATAAAAGAGTATATAAGAAAAAAAGTTATGCTTCAAAAGCTGTTTAATCCTTAATATTGTCAATATTTGCTCTTAATCTATATAGATAATAATGTATTTTCTGAAGTTATGAATAAGATTAAATTAGAGAAATTAATTCTGGTTATTAATAATCTGTCTGATGACAAAGCTGCTGAGCTGTCTAATATATCAAATAAACTTTAGAAGTGTTATAGTAAGACTATAATAAAGTGTTTTCTGAATTTGTTTAATTTGTGTTTGTTTCTTAGTAATGTTTCAGTTTTTTGGAAAAAGACATAGGCTTTAATGATTTTTAAGTTTTATGATTGAAAAAATGTCTTAACAAATATTCAATCTATTGTATTAATTAAAACAGCTAAAAAAATTTTGTTTAAGATCTTTTTTGATCAGATTTTTTCTGTATATAGCAAGTTTGACATTTTTTATAATAACAATTTTTTAGTTTTAAAGAATATATTAATCCAGTCTTTTGTGTTTGTTATTAGTTTTATAATAAAAAATGCTCTAAAAAAAGATTGAGAGTTTTAGTTAGTTTTGTAAAATATGTACAAAACATATAATTCAGTTAAATAGCATTACTTACAAACTAGTTTAAGACATATTAAAATGTGTAACAAATTTGTTAATTTTTTGGTA
This sequence comes from Geosiphon pyriformis, assembly GCA_016748015.1. Lineage (NCBI taxonomy): Eukaryota > Fungi > Glomeromycota > Glomeromycetes > Archaeosporales > Geosiphonaceae > Geosiphon > Geosiphon pyriformis. The sequence goes on along the minus strand of JAAOMT010000028.1, from coordinate 99,893 downwards.
ACATATATACAGACAAAATCAACAAGGTAATAACAGATTTTGGTCTTTCAGATAGCTATAAAGTGCTGTTACAGATGATTATTTGGGATTTGAAAACAAATAATAAACTTATAACTTGGTGTTTAATAATTTGAATAAGATTGGTAATATCTGAAAGTTTTAGTTAAGTCTTTTGTATAATAAACAGAGATTTAATGGTTGTTTTAGTAGTTTCTTGGAATAAGTATTCTATTAAATTTTTTTCAGTATGGTGGCTGGTTTATTTTGGCAGTTATGCTTTTTTGGTAAGCTATCTGTTAATTTATAAATTCTATACTTTGTTATGATTTAAGAATTTAGCAAAAGAATTATAAAAATAATATAAACTATTCAATCATAATATAGCACAGTAATAATCTTAGAAAGATAATGATTAACATAATAGCAAAACATCATTTTGTGATAGTGGCAAGCACCAGTTCACAATAGCAGCTAACACCAACTGGTGATAGCAGCAAACACCAGATTGAAATATCAAAAAAAAAGTATTACAATGTGTTTTCTTGTAGAACTACAAATATGTATATATACAGTAGCTTTAATATTAAGAAAAGTCAATCAAATAATAAAAATCATAACTTATCAAGCAATAGATCCAATTTATCTAACAAACTCCACTTTAAATTGTGTCTTTAAATTAAATATCTCAAGAAACCTTTAAATCAAAAAGAAATAAAAAAGAATATTTAAAACTGAATTATCACAACTCTTAAAATAGTAAGAAACTCACTTGTGTTAATTATTGAATGAAACTATTATTCATCAGTTGAATTTCTTGGAAGAATAATCCCTGATCAAGATTATTTACATAACTACTAATTGATAAAAACTGAATAGGGAGAATTAGAAAAAGTGCTAAAGGCCATTAATATTCCGTGTTTTTAGATTAGAAAAACACACTAGGCAATTGCAAGGATAGCCTTAAAGAAGACCCCAAACAGCAGGTAGATTTCAGTTCAGCCTTTGAGAAAGAATACATAAACACATACAACAATCAGGAATTGAGAAATAACTTACATCACGATATTAAAGAAAAAGCCTTCAGTATAACAGTGATATTATCACACAAATAGAATTAAGGAACTCACAAGAGACTGATTGCAATTAAGACAAGATATTAGCAATTAAATATACCAAGAAAACCATTCTGTAACATTTAGTAAACCCTACAAGGAAAGAAAATCAAAAAAGAAATAATAATTAGCAATAATTCATTGCTAAAAAGGAAAAAACAAAAGTGGCAACAAAAACTCCTAATCTTACTGTTCTTGAATTCTGCCATGCTATTTACACACAAAATCAAAGTAATCTTGGATTACCAGAAGGGTGTTGTCCAGCAGAATCTGCTCTCATTTATTATATCAATGCCAGAATAAATTATCATATAAGAAAGAAAGAAGAACTACATAATGCAAAACTTGGATTGTATAGAGAATTATCACAATACATTACAAAGGAAGTAGCAGTAATAGCTGCAACTATTGTCAAAATCTATCGAGAAATTGAGCAATACGCCAACAAAAATTTTCTAATATTCACAGGAAACACTAGGGAATGTGCCAACAAAACCAAAAAAAAATTAGAAACTAATCAGGAAAGTAACCAGCAAAAACTAGGAACACTTGCTCAAACACCAAAGAACACTGTTACTCAATCAATAAAAAAACAATGTATTTATTCACCAGAAAATAAATCATACCATTTTTTACCAAAAAATAAGATACAAATTCCATTAGGAGCTGTATCATCATCAACATCAACTCCACAAACACCAAAAACTCTTAGTTATATTGATAAAATTAAACAACGTAACTAGGGAGACATACCAATTACAGAAGAATATTCATCACTATTTCAAAACCCTCTTTTTCAGCCAAAATTCGGAACAGAGTTTGAAAACCATGAAGAGGAGTCTGAATTGGAATCCAAAAAAAAGACCAGCAAAAAAACAATCACAAGACTGGTCACTGGAACAAGCAGCCAGTCCAGAAACCAAAAAACTTATGATCAAGAAAAAAAACTGAATATAAAGGAAGCCACCTTTAGAAATGCTCAAGGAAATATCATCCCACTTTTTCTTAGACCAATAAGCCCACCAGCAGAAAACGGCAACAAAATGGCCATATCATACATCACAAGACTAACAGATTTCTCAGAAGAGGAAAAAAAAATGGACATATACACATGGCTCAGAGAAGTACAAAAAGCCATCCAGGCAAATAACTGGAGTGACCAAAGAGCAATTCAAACATTACTTTTCTTCCTGAAAGGCACAGCCAACTTGTGGTATCAAAGTCTGGAAACAAAACCCATAAGCTTTGCCAAATTTAAAAATGCACTCCTGGAGTATTTTAGCGACCCAAACACCATAATCCAACTACAAAACAAATTCAATACTATCAAGCAAGATACTGGTAAAACTGTCACCCAATATCTTACTTGATTCAATCGAATTCACTATCAGATTGAAGCAATTAAACAAGGATACTACACTGATCCTCAGGTTTTAAATCAGTTTATTAGAGAATTAAAAAGCAGTATTTTAGGAAGAGTACACTCTGCCCACTTTAATTTCTTACCAGAAGTCATTACATTTGTCAGAGCTTTTGAATCGGCTGAGAAAAAAGCTAATCATAGTCAAATGATTAACATAGTAATGGAAAAAAATAAGACAAAAACATTAGAGAAAAGAGTAACTCAATTAGGGGAGGAACTTTCTAAGAAAATAGAAAGTTACCTCATTCCGGATTCAAAAAGAAATACCTACCAACCACTTCAAAGATGCAGCCAGGAAGTCAGCAACAGTCAAAATAATTGCTCATCACACCAGAAATTCAGAACAGAAATATGTGCCTGCCATTTTTGCAAATGCATAAGACATTTGATTAGTCAATATTGAACACAAATAATGCAGAAAGCATGTGAAAATAATTATTACATGCCACCCCAAATGCCCAGAAACCAGTACACACCAATACCATGCTAATATCCCACCATGTATTAAAATCAAGAAACTTACTAACAACAGTCCATAATAGCCAACCCAAATTGGCATCCTGAGCTCTGAAATCAGCCCATGTGGAACCAGAACACATTGGTTCAGAGGAATCCAAACTGCATTAGAACCAGTTAGCAAACCAATCTAAACTACCAAAATTATCAACAAACTTATCTTAATATACCAGAAAATCTGATCATCAAAAACAATAATAGTAGAAACATAAACAGAACTGAAAATTCCTCCAACAAATTGAGCCAAAAAATACCACCAGCAGTTGCCACTGAAGATAGCAGTCTCGCAGCTATTTTTCCTTTTGAATTAGAGAAAAATGAGGCTATGTTCAATAGAGCAATATTGGACAAAAAATGTCCTGTTATGTATATGGTGTTACTGGAGGTTTTTGGTCTCTTTTCTTGAATGTTATAACGTTTTCTAGAAGTAGTTGAACCTCCAATAACTGAATTTATTTTCAAATTATCTCCTATAATTTGAACTGCTGGATTTATAAGTGGAATGGCCAATTCCTTGCCAGTTATTTTATGTAGTTATGTTGTAGTAAATGTCAACTCTTTTTCAGGAATTGCTTGTTTGGAAGCTCACTAAAAATGTGTAGTTACTTTGTTGTGAAAGTCAACTCTTCTACAGGAATCTTGTCTGTAGACTACCCTAATGATTGTAATAAGAAAAGAAAGAAAAATAAAAGAAATATAAAAGAAATAGGATTTTATTAAAGGAAACGTTTTCTATCCAGGCCTAGAATCACTAACAGTTTACTGAAATTGGTAGCTAATTAATTTCAAAATGTTAGTTGGGTTTTAAGGATTTTCTAAGTGCAATAATTAAAGAATTTGGTTTTTCAAATTATTTGATATTTATTTTTTTTTGTGTATGTAGGAATGGTTTTAAGTGATAAATCTAAAGTAAGATACATTTTCTTGAAAAAAAAAGCTCTTCTTTTATACAACTTGTTGTAGTACTAGTCTATAAACTTGCACTTTTTCTCTTTGCTCAAATTTTGGTGAACTAAAGATACATTTTGATGAACTACAAGTTATTTTGCTGAACTATTAATTAATTTGGATGAACTATTCATAATTTCGGCGAATTTCTGTAAATTTCGGCGAATTTTAGAATGTTACAAAGTTCAGAGTATTGTGTAATTTGATCATCCTACTTTCTGTTATACTAATTAGATTATTTTAATTGAATCATGATATGTAATAATTGATTAAATAATAAATGATAATTTGAAATGATATTAATGTACTAATTAATTATAGGAATTATAAGGGTAATTTCATGCTAATTAATAGCTAAAATTCTATTGGTAACATAATCTCCTCCTCAAGACTGAGTTTCATCAAAATCCAAGCACTATCTGTAATATTGAGATAGTAATCCAAAATAATTGAAGTAATCTGGTCTGAAAATTGTTGAAATTTCAGTTCTGTGAGTTTGCTAATGTATTGGACTTTCATTGGTTGCAGTATTGGATTTTGTAGAACATTTTCACAAGTATTAAACAAATCATAGAGTCTAAAAGCTGCTCTAAGTTTGTAGCAAGTGTTTGTTGGTCCAGCTGCTGTTTTGAATTCATTGTGGATTTGTTTTTGTATAGCTTCAGAAGTGAAATTTGTTGCTTCAAGTTCCAGTTTTCGTTCATAAAGTGTCTTTCCAATATGAAAGTATTTATAAATAGGAGTGTGTTCATTGTTCTGTTTATTGAGAAGTAGTAGAAGTTTTTGTTGCATTGTAGCATTTGATGGAATGTCCATAGGGGCAATTAAAAGATTTTCTTCTAGTGCTTGCTTTAAAAGTCTTAGTAACCTATTTTCAAAGTGGCTTCTTGTTTTTTTTCTATAGAGGTGATAGTTCTGTGAATGATTTGCTACTAGGGCTGTGATTTTTTTCTGAATGTAATTAATTTGACTTCTATTAATTGTTATAGATAAGTCAGGAAGTGTTTTCAAGGCTAACATTAACTTTTGGGATATTTGTTGAATATTTCAGGGAATAATCATGATAAAATTGACTAATTATAAAAAGAAAGAATAAAGAAAATTATTTTTTGGATATGGAGTTTTTATTTGTTTTTGGGTTTGGATGTTTTTTGTAATTATTTACTATTTTTGTTTTTGTGTTTTTATTAAAGAATTATTGTAAAATTTAAGTGTTCAAGTTTGGTTGTTGTTCTATTATAATTATTGGTTCTAAATTTCAGGGAATATCTTCAGGATTAATTAAAGAGGAATGTGTACCAATTTGTGGAATTAATGGTTCAGGATTGTTTTTGGAATGATAGTGTTTCAATCTGTCTCCATGTGCAACTTTTGCTAGTATTTTATCATCAAGTCTTAACTTGTATAATCTATTGCCTAGAATTTCGTGAATATAAAATGGTTCATCTCATTTGTTTTCAAATTTCTTATTCCATTGTTTTTCAGTCTTAGTTCTGTGTAAGAGAACTTTATTTCCAACTTTAAATTTGTTAGTAATAGGTGGTAATTTGTTGTCATGTCTTTCTTTTTGTTGAGCTTGGAAATGTTTAATATGAGTTGTTGCTATTTTTCTTTTTCCTTCCAGTGTACTAAGAAGAGTGTAGACCCTTTTTTGGAGTGTTTTTTGAAAGTTTTTTTCATTGATTGGTTGCACTGAGTATGTTTCCACTGTGAAATTAATTGGTAATATTGCTGTCCTTCCATAAGTAAGATCAAATGTTATGTGTTTTGTAGTATTTTGTTTTAGCGTTTTGTATGCTAGTAACACTAATGAAATAAAGATATCTCATTCCTGCTTAAAGTCTGTTAAGACTTTGGCTAGAAATTCTCACAATGTTCTGTTGAAACGTTCTACAAGTCCATTTGTTTGAGGGTGATAAGATGATAATAGAGGTCTTTTGACATTGAACTATTCACAAATTTTTTGTATCAAGTTGTTTACAAAATGTGTTCCTTGATCAGATAAAAGTTTAATTGGGTATCTATGTCTACAAATAATGTCTTCATAAATGAAATTTGCTACTGATTTTGCATTTGCTGTTTGAATGGCTCTAGCTTCAGGCCATTTGGTAAGATAATCTACTACTACTACAATATAGCAATTTTCTTGGGTTGTGATAGGTAATGGTCCGACTAAATCAATTCCAACTCTGTCAAAAGATTGTCCAACTTTGATTGGATTTAAAGGTTCTGTGGAGTGAGTTTCTTCTCTTCTTTGACAACTATCACAAGATTCTATATATTCTCGAATGTTTTTTTGCATGTGAGGCCAAAAATAATATTTAAGAGTTCTTTGAATTGTTCCATCTCTTCCCAAGTGTGCTGAAAACGGATCTGTGTGCATGTTGTATAAAATTGTTTCTTTTTCATTCTTTTGTACTAATCTGAATAGTTAGTTTGGATTTCTGTGATTTTTATAATAAATTTTGTTTTGGTGTATAAAATATTGTTTTAATTGATGTTGTAAACGATGTTTTTTACTTGGAGACCAGTTTTCTAACATAGTAAGGGTCTCCAAATAATTTTTAAGATTGTAATTTCTGGGATCCATTCTTGTTTGGTTATTTTGTTGGTAGGTTGGTAAGTTGTGGTGGAATTTGTTGTTGGTATTAATCTTGTCTCATTTTTGAGAGGCTATTAACATTGATATATAGTTTTCCTGGTTTGTGGTGTACAATATATCTGTAGTCTGCTAGGAAGTCATTCCATTGAGACTGTTTGGCACTTTGTTCAGTTTTCTTTTTATTGAGCCATTTGAAGCCAATGTTGTCTGTTATTATGTCAAATTCTTTTTCATTCTTTAGATATTGTTGAAAATGTTTAAGAGCTCAAATAACTGTGGCAGCTTCTAATTCAGTTGAGCCATATTTTAGTTCTGTTGGTTTGAGTGTTCTATTAGCATAAGCAATAACTTGTTTTTGCCCATTTTCATTTACTTGTGATAAGATGGCACCAAATGCTATGTGTGAAGCATTAGTGGCTAATTGAAATCGTTTGTTGAAGTCTGGGTAAGCAAGAACTGGGGCTGTTGTCAGTTTTGTTTTGAGAGTTTCAAATGCTTTTTGTTGTTCTTCAGTTTATTTGTATGGCACATTTTTATTGGTAAGATAATTGAGTGGTTTGGCAATTTCTGAGAATCTTTTGATGAATTTTCAATAGTAAGAGGCTAATCCTACAAATCTTCTTAGTTCTGTGGTATTTTTGGGGGTTTGAAAGTTTTTGACAGCACTGATTGTTCCTGGATTTGGTTTGACTTCATCTTTGCTAACAATGTGTTCAAAAAAAATTAAGCTTGTTTTTCCAAAGTGATATTTTTCAATGTTTAACTTCAATTCTGCTTTCCATAATTGTTGAAAAACTTCTCACAGGTGGATAAAATGAGTCTTAAAGCTTGATGAGTATACATCAGTGTTATCAAGATAGACAACTACTGATTGCCATAAGAACCCTTCATATACAACATCCATGAGTCGCTGAAATGTTGCTGGTGCATTGCAAAGTCCAAAAGACATAATATTGAACTCATAGTTTTCTCCCTGGATGGTAAATGCTGTTTTGGGTCAGTCTTTTGGGTCCATTTCGACTTGTTAGTATCTACTTTCCAAGTCTAAAATTGAGAAGAACTTGGCTTTTTCTAGAGCATCTAGCATGTTATCAATTCTTGGAAAAGAGTAGGCATCTCCAATTGTCATACTGTTTACTTGGCAATAGTCAACACAAAATCTGATTTTTCCATTTTTCTTTTTGACAAGGACTACTGGTGAAGCCCAAAGACTTCTTAATGGTTGAATCAATCCGTTATTGAGCATTCTCTGGACTTCTTCTCTGATGAATTGGTGGCTAGCAAGTGGCACTCTGTAAGCTTGCTAATGTTTTGGTGAAGCATCTCCTGTATGGATCTGATGTTGAACCATATCCGTTTTTCCCAGGTCATTGTTGTCTTTTGCAAATATATCTGCAAATTCAGCTATCAATTGTTTCAATTGTCTTTGTTGTTGAGATTCTAAGGGACCCATGTTAATTCGAGAGAGTTTTTCTTTCAAAAAGTGGTAGTTTTCAGTAGTGGGAATGATATTTGGATTTGGGAATAGAGTGTGCCTTACAATTTCGATGAAATTAGAAACAATTTGAGGGTTTTCATCTTGAAAAATATTGCTGTGTATGATTCCAATCTCCAGTTTGTTTAATAAGACAATAGAGTAATTATTGGGGTTGTAGAATGTGACTCAAAATTTTTTTATTCCTTTGGGAATATAAATGTTTGGAATTGAGATTTCATGCTTCAAACAGATTTGTTCATTGGATTCAAAGATTTGTTGTGTAGTGGTGGGTTTTGAGCAAGTGTAAATTTCGTGATGTTCTCCAAAAGGTGAAATGGTAATTGGCTGAGGAAGTTGAAGAATCTGGTGAGATTCATTTTGTGTATTAAGAGCTATGTTTACTGGAACTGTAAATCGTCCAGTTGAACCAAAACCTTGAGTTCCTTTTTCACTTTTTTCCAATTGTTCTCTGTTGTTTACTAATTGTAAACCTGAAATGTTGATTAAGGGTAAGTAAATTGCTTAAGCAATTTTTTCAGCATGTTCAATTTTAAATGGTTTGTCTGTCTCATTCTGTAATATGATGGTAATGTCTCCAGTGTATCCTGCATCTATAACTCCTCCTCTAATATTGATTCTTTTGCTTGCCAATAATAATCTGGAGGCAATTTGAATCATTGTTCCAGGTGGAATTTTAAGAGCAATTTTGAGATTGATTTTTGTCAAAGACTTTGGTTGAAGAACCAAAGTATCTTTTCCTAGGTATTTTAGATCATATCTGGCATCAATTTCGTGTGCTTTTTCTGGTCTGATTCCTTGGCCATAGTTGTTAAAATATTTAAGTTGTAGAGGTGGTTGTTTTTCAAGGAGATAGATGGGGGTGATTGGTAGTTTTTTTACTTGTTCAGATACTCCAAATTCGATTTCATTTTCATCATTTTCATTTGGCAGAGGAATGCTAAGAGCATAGCATTCTAAACACCATTGGTCATTACAAGGCATGATGTATTCTTCACACAATTGAATGTTCATTTGCTCTAATCATTGAATTTGAGCTTCTTTGGTCGGATATGTGTGGCTTGCAATTTGGTAATATGTTTCTGCTTCATCTTCATAATCAAATCTAGCTAATTCCATGGTATACTCAATGTATTCAGCTTCTTTCATTTGACGGACATCTTTTTGAGTGGCTCCATTGATCAATGCCATTGCTAGGTCAAAAATCATTTTAGCATTATGAGGGTAGTGGTAAAGTTTATTAAGAGCACTGTTGTATGCTGCATCAAATAGTGTTTCTCTTCTGACTTTTTTCGAAATTAATAGAGCATATTGACAGATTTGATCACATACTTCTCTTCTCATTGCAACATTAATCCAGTTGCATTCTTCTGGTAACATATCTCTACATATAAGGCAAGATGTGTTGTTCTATTTTCTATTTCTTTTTGAAGATCCAAATCATTCTCTATGGCATGCTTTGCAAAAGTAACAGATATGAGTTTCATATTCCTCTTTTGGAGAAATACATGCTTCCATTGATGAAAGCTTCTTTTTGCAATCTTTGCATTTTAGTGGAATGTATGATGGTTCTTTTTGTGGTTCTAGTGTAGAATATCTAACTTTCTTCCATCTTCTTGATTCTTTGAAAATCTCTTGTTCTGTTTCCTCAGCCCAATTGGATGGTGATCCAAGAGCCATGTAGGTTTCAGTAAGTGGCATTTCTTTCTCTTCTTCAAATTCAAATACTGGAGCTTTTTTTGATCATTTGTTAAAGGTACCACAGGTTGCAAGTACTATGGTATATTGTCCTTGGTATAAGATTTTAAGTTCTTGAGTTTCCCAGTTCAGGTTTGCATTGGCCTTAAAAAGCCAATCATTTTCGACTAGAGCTTGGTATTGGGATGCATCCATAAGAAGAACTTTAACTGAAATGATGATTCCATCAAGTGTAAAGGGGAAATCATCAATTTCTCCTACTGGAGTCTTCTTCATACCATTAGCTGTGACAATAATTGTTTGAGCTGGTCTGTCTATGTTTCATTTGAGTTGTTGCATCAGCTGGTAAGTAATGATACTTCCAGCCAATCTACTATCTAAGATTAAGTGAATGAGTTTTCCTTCCACTATAGTTTCTGTGTACATAGCAGTAATTGCTTTCTGTTCATTGACTGCTGCATTACTAAGCAGAAATAGTGATTCATTTGCTTCAAATTCAAATGGAAATATATCTGACAGATTGGCATTTTGGGCAATTTGAGCTGGTGAAATAGTATGGTTGGAAGAGTTTGATCTTGGTGCTGTAACTTCACCTTCAGAAAGTGCAGTTTGTTGAAAATCCAATTCCTCTGGTATTGTAAGATAACTGGGTTGAGTGTGATAGTGATTGGGTCTTTGCTGACCAGAATTTCAGGGAACCAACTGGTTATTTGAATTGATTCTGTTGTTGTTACTCTGCAATTGATTTTGGAGTGTGAATTGGTTATGTTAAACCAATCTTCTTGCTGGTACTTGATATTGTTGAGTGAGTGGTGTTTGAAATTGCTGAATTGGTAAAGATTGCTAATATTGTTGTTGAATTGGTTGTAGAGCTGGTTGATAATAGCTGTTTTGAATTTGTGGTCTCAGTGAATAATAAGTTGGTGGTGGGAGTTGGTAATAAGATTGTTGTGGTAAAGAGTAATATTGATTACTCCTGTTTTGTTGGTCTCTTTGTAGTTTCCTGCAATCTCGTTTCCAGTGTCCTGGAATTCCACAATAGTGACAATTTTGAGGTTGGTTGTTGGATGGTGGTCCAAAGTTGTTTTGGTTGTGTTACTGTGATGGTTGATATTTTTGGGGTTGTTGCTGCTGTTGTTGTTGGTTTGTAAAATAGCTTTCAACCTTCTTTGTGAGTTGGTCTATCTTTTCTTCAGCTGCTGAACTGATTTCTCCAATAGCCAAGTTAACAAGTTTGGTGTGGTTTGCTTCTTTCATAGCCATTTTATAATTCTTTGCATGTCTAATGGCAGTTGCTAAGTCTGCTGAAGCATGTAGACAGACTTTTTCAATCAGTTTGTCTTTTAACCCTGCTATAAACTGATCCAGAATTTGAGCATCAGAATAGTAGTTATTGGTTTCCAATTGTCAAATTCATCTGAGAAGTTTGTTAAATCTTCCAAGATAGGTCATAACAGTTTCAGATGTTTCTTGTTTGATATTGCAAGAGTGGTTTCTGAGAGTGATAGAGGTATTGTTGTTGGTGAATTGTTGTAGAAAAGCATCTTTGAATGCTTGCCAGTTTTCAAATGGTTCTTCTAAATTTTCAAACCATTTTTCTGCTGTTCCTTGGAGAAAGTAAAGAATTGCTTTAAGCATTTTTACTGCAATCCAACTATTTGCATCTCCTGCTTTTTGAATTTTGTCAAGCCATTCTTGAGGACTGGTATCATTATCTTCACCCATGAATTCTGGAATCTTTGCAATGTAAGCAGTTGTCATTTCCTCTTTGTTTTCTGTGGCTTCTTTTTGTTCTGATTCAGTTTCTTCACTTTCCAAATTTTCTGAATGATCACTTTCGTTTTTCTGCAAGTATTCAATAATATTGGTGCTTGTTGATATAGGTTTCTGCTGTTGAGTAGGATTTCTAGGTGACTGAAAATCTTCTGGTCTGGAGAAATGGTTAAGTAGTGAATTTGGTGTTTGTTGTCGAGCAAATAAAATTGGAAATGGTGTGATAGAAAGTGGTAATTTAACACTGGTTCCTTGTTCAGGTGTTTGCAAGTGTTTGGCAGTTGTCTTTGGTAGTATTGGAGTGTTTGGAGCAGTTTTTGAGTGTTGTTTCACTTTTTGTTTGCCTTTGTTGTCTGTTTCTGTTTCTAATTCAAAGTCAAAAGAGTATTTAGACTGTACTGGGTATTTTTCTTCACCATACTTGATAATGTTGTAATTGAGTTCTTGAAAGTAGGTGGCAAGTGTTTCACTGTTAAGGTCTTCAGTTCCCAATCATGAATAGTGTACTAGATTATTGTAGAGGTTGCTTTTCACTTCTGAAATGTTGTAATTTCCAAGAAGATAATTGTTGATATGGTTTTCAATGTATTGGTAGAGTGTTCTTTCAACAATTTCAATTCCATCTGGGATGTTGAATCTCTGTTTGCAATGGGTGTAAATTGACTAATAATACTCTAAAGTTGTTGTGTCTGATGTGGTTGTCACTTTGAAGTTTGTTGTTGCTGTGTTATTTCCATGGAAGAGCACCAAATGTTACTGAAGGTTTTTGGTCTTTTTTTTTGAATGTTGTAACTGCAAATTTATGTTTTCTAGAAGTAGTTAAACCTCCAATTACTGAATTTATCTTCAAATTATTTCTTATAATTTGAACTGCTGGGCTTATAAGTGGAATGGCCAATTCCTTATCAGTTACTTTATGTAGTTATGTTGTAGTAAACATCAACTTTTTCCCAGGAATTGCTCATCTGGAAGCTCACTAAAAATGTGTAGTTACTTTGCTGTGAAAGTCAACTCTTCTACAGGAATCTTGTCTGTAGGCTATCTTAATGATTGCAATAAGAAAAGAAAGAAAAATAAAAGAAATGTAAAAGAAATAGAATTTTATCAAGGGAAACGTTTTCTATTCAGGCCTAGAGTCACTAACAGTTTACTGAAATTGGTAGCTAATCAATTTTAAAACGTTAGTTGGGTTTTGAGGATTTTCCAAGTGCAATAATTAAAGAATTTGGTTTTTCAAATTATTTGATATTTATTTTTTTTTGTGTGTGTAGGAATGGTTCTAAGTGATAAATCTAAAGTAAGATATATTTTCTTGAAAAAAAAAGCTCTTCTTTTATACAACTTGTTGTAGTACTAGTCTATGAACTTGCACTTTTTCTCTTTGCTTAAATTTTGGTGAACTAAAGATACATTTTGATGAACTACAAGTTATTTCGCTAAACTATTGATTAATTTGAGTGAACTATTCATAATTTCGGCGAATTTCTTATAAATTTCGGTAAATTTTGGCGAATTTTAGAATGTTACAAAGTTCAGAGTATTGTGTAATTTGATCATTCTACTTTCTGTTATACTAATTAGATTATTTTAATTGAATCATAATATGTAATAATTGATTAAATAATAAATGATAATTTGAAATGATATTAATATACTAATTAATTATAGGAATTATAAGAGTAATTTTATGCTAATTAATAGCTAAAATTCTACTGATAACAATGGAAATCACTGTAAACAATACCTCAATCAAACTTATTTTGGATAGTAGATTTGCTGGAAACATTGTAATGCTTTAATTAGTAAACCAACTGGGTTTCAAAGTTGATTGTGTTACAACATCTCAAATTATAACAGCCGATAGAAGTACAAAGCTGCCTTATAGTGAAATTGACTCATTTCTTTTTGAAATTAACAGCATAGTAATACATACAAAAGTATTAATAATGGACGTTACATAATATCAAGCATTAATAGGAAATAACTGGCTAACAAAAGCCAATGCCACCCTAGACTAGGATCACCCAAGAGCTTTTGATCAATTATAATGACCACCAGGCCAGAATTCCAGCCACCTATGGCCACTTCTAAAAACCCAGCACCAACCAAAGACTTACCTTTGAATTTAAGTAAAATCCAGCATTATCAGTCATTAAAACCTATCAGCTCTCTTGGACTGATGACTAAAGAACAGAACTACCAGCCATATTAACATGAACCAGTGAAGAAAGATCCGAATGGAACCAGGTAAGTTCATGAAAAAACCACCAGCAACACAGACCAAAGCTAGAATGCTTGGTTTGCAAGAAGAAACTCTTATCTATGACTGTGTGCAGCACACCAGACAAAGACCCAAGAAATCCCACCCACTACTATTGTAACCATTGTAACAAAAAAAAATATGGTTACTCAAAAAGACATGGAAAATGGGATAAGGAACCATGTCTTGCTTGTGGAAAACCATTACCAAGAGGGTACAACTAGAACAACATACCAGGCAGAAAAAGAACATATGACACAACTTGCCAATATACAATCCTCATCTGTAACTAGATAAGAGGAGGAATGCCATTTGAAGTAGCATTCAACAGAATGTTAAAAAGACTACAGCACTACCCACACAACAAGGACGAGTTGTACAACACCGCACAGACCAAAGTAAGAAGAGAAACCACTGAAAAAATATAACATTGGAAAGAGTCAGCCAAAATAGCTGACAAAGTCACCAGCTACAACATATTTGATTCAGTAGACAAATTCCAGAACTACTACTAACAACTATGTCCCACTTGACAAGAGTAAGAACAATACCTCATCCAAATCAACACTTATCTCTGCAAAAACTGTCTTATCCCATGCCAAAATTAGTGCTGTGAAGAGTGTTAAGATAAAAGAAACTTAGAAAGAAAAATGGAAATTGAGAATCAGCAGTCTCAAAATCAATCAATAAATCAACAAAACTCATCTGATGGTCCCAGGTTAGAAAAATTTATAGCTTATACTAACCTAGAACAGATGATTGATATCTAATACTTTGACAATAGGCACTTAAGAATAATACCCAAAAGAGCCCATCCAACTGATGCCAAATTTGATCTATGTTATCTGAAAGACAAATCCACAATATTACCATCCAGGAGCATTACCAAAATCGACCTGAAAATAGTGGTTGAAATTTCACCAGAAACAATGATTCAAATAGTGTTGTGATCAAGCCTCGCAAAAAAAAGAATAAGCATTCAAGAAAGAGTAATTGACTCTGAATACACTGGAAATTTAATGGCTTTGCTACAGAACAATTCAGAAAAGTCTTATACCATTGAATCTAAAAAAAAAATTGCACAAGCAATTTTTCTACTATTGGTAAAAATTGAGAAATTTGTGCCAGTGGAAAATCGTGAGAAATTGTTACAAACAACGAGAGAAACTTTTGGTTTTGGATCGACAAGAAAAGGAATTGAAGTGAATTTCACTGAAACAATAAAGAAAAAAGATGAAGTAATTAAAACTGAGCAGTCTATTATACTTCTACCATATAGAAAATCAGAAATAAGAATAAAAAAGACAATTAAAGAAAAAGACCTAATATTTGAGTCCTATCCAGAAACTTGCCAAAAGTTTTTTATAGGACTTACTAATCTTTTTATTCCAGCTAATAAAGCTCAATGGATAAAAATTTCTATTGCAAATACCACAAAAGAATCCATCTACATTCCGGAAGATACCATCATTGAATACCTCAGAATGAAGCTAAAAAACACATTAACACTACAAAAAATTCTAAATTTTCCAGAAATTGCCTTATACTGTAAACTCACTTCAATAAATTGGCAACAACCATTGGAATTCTATCAATTTACACCAGAAAAATTGGCCAAATTAAACATTGGAACAATGGATTCTGACCAACAGTAACAATTAAAAGCATTAATTTTAAAATACTCTAATATATTTTTATAAAATGGCGAATTTGGAAGAACCAACTTGGTTCAACACCAAATCTCTACTGGAAACACCAGACTTGAAAAACAATGCACTTACTGTGTCCCACCAATGAAGCATAATTTTATCAGAGAAGAAGTCCAAAGCATGTTGGAAAAAGAAATAATCCAACCATCAATGAGCCCATGGTTCTTACCAGTTGTTTTAATAAAGAAAAAGAACAGAAAAATTAGATTTTGCATCAACTATTGCAAACTAAACAGCAAAACAACCAAAGACTCATACCCAATACCATTAATTGACGAAATTATCGACATTTTTGAAGGAGCAAAATGGTTTTCTACACTGGACTTGACCAGTGGATACTGACAAGTGGAAATGAACCCAAAAGACAGGCATAAAACAGCATTCACAACACAAAATAGCAATTATGAGTTCAATGTAATGCTATTTGGATTGACAAACATTCTCACAACATTCCAAAGATTAATGGATGTAATTTACTCCAGAATTCTGTGGCAATCTGTTGTTGTTTACTTGAACAATACAAATGTTTTCTTGTCAAAATTTATGGATTATCTCCAACATTTGCAACAAGTTTTTGAGAGATTAAAACACACTGAACTTAAACTAAATCTAGAAAAATGTTTCTTTTGAAAAAATGAGCTAGCATTTTTAGGACACATAGTTGGAAAAAATGGAATAAAACCAGATCCATTAAAAATAGACAAAGTGAAAAATTTTCCAGTACCTCAAAATGTTTCAAAAGTTAGAAGCTTTTTAGGACTTGCATCTTACTACTGCCACTTTGTAAAAAACTTTTCAAACATCGCCAAACCCCTTAATTATCTACTATCCAAAAATGTGAAATTTGAATGGACTAAAGCATAACAAAAAGCTTTTGAGTACCTTGGACAAAAGTTTATTGAATCACCAATAATGATCTATCCAAATTTTAAAAAAAAATTCATTTTGGTCACAGATGCCTCTGAAACTAAACTTGGAACCATTCTGTTACAAAAAAATGATAATGGAAGAGAACGTGTAATTGCTTATGTCAGCAAAAGTTTCAGTATGGCAGAGCAAAACTATGCAGCACACAAACTTGAATGCTTAGCAGTAGTCTGGAGTTGTGTTCACTTTGACACATATTTATGGTACCAATCCTTTGAGATTACTACAGATCATAAAGGTCTGGTCTGGTTAAATAACAAAAAAGTGCTAAAAGAAAAATATGCCAGATGATTACAAACATTAGCACCATATGATTATATTATCAAATACAAAGAAGGTACCAAAAATGTTAATGCTAACTGTTTGTTAAGAATAAGACACACATAAAAATTACCAACCCACCTGCTACAACAACAATAAACAACTACCTTTACAAAAACCTCAGCCAATACTTGGAAACATTACAAATAGATAAAAAAATGCCAGTAAAAGAGCTAATTAAGCTCCAAAAATTAGCAAAACACTATTTCATTCAAATCACATACTTTATTACCAGAATTGACAAAATCCAGATAATCCATTAAGAGTTATAACCACAGATAAAAAAAAACTATCTTATTTAATATGCACTCAAATATTCATTCAGGCCACTTTGGAAAAACAGTTTACAGAATTTTCAAAGCATTTAAAAACTGTCACAAACTATTGTTGGACCCAACTATAAACATAATAACAATCAACAGTATTGAACGACTTACCAACTTGCAATTTCAAGAATTACAACAACAAATTAATAACACAGTATTGGGCCACTATAGTAACTTAGAATTTAATGAAGAAATTAACTTCAATTTCAACAAAGCTCAATCTTGAAAGAAGGGGATAATGTTATGGTTTAAGAATTTAACAAAAAAATTATAAAGATAATATAAACTATTTAATCATAATATAGCACAGTAATAATCTTAGAAAGGTAATGATTAACATAGTAACAAAACACCATCTTGCAATAGTGGCAAGCACCAGTTCACAATAGCAGTCAACATCAACTGATAATAGTAGCAAACACCAGGTTGAAATATCAAAAAGAAAGTATTACAATGTGTTTTCTCATAGAACTACAAACATGTATATATACAGTAGCTTTAATATTGAGAAAAGTCAATCAAGTAATAAAAATCATAACTTATCAAGCAATAGATCTAATTTATCCAACAAATTCTACTTTAAATCGTACCTTTAAATTAAATATCCCAAGAAACCTTTAAATCAAAAAGAAATGAAAAAGAATATTTAAAACTAAATTATCACAACCTCCAAAGTAGTAAGAAACTCACTTGTGTTAATTATTGAATAAAACTATCATTTATCAGTTGAATTTCTTAAAAGAATAATCCCTGATCAAAATTATTCACATAACTACTAATTGATAAAAACTGAATAAGAAGAATTAGAAAAAGCATTAAAGGCCATTAATATTCCGTGTTTCTAGATTAGAGAAACACACCAAACAATTGCAAGAATAGCTTCAGAAAAGACCCCAAACAACGGGTAGATTTCAGCTTAGTCTCTGAGAAAGAGTACATAAACACATACAACAATCAGAGATTGAAAAATAGCTTACATCAGGACATCAAAAAGAAACCAGCAGCCTAAATACCAACATTATTATACAATTAGAATTAAGAAACTCACAAGAAACTGATTGCAATTAAGACAGGATATCAGCAATTAAATATACCAAGAAAACCATCTCATAACAACTCTTATTTTTGGATCTTTTACTAGACTATTCTTAATATTAATTAATCAGCACTTAATTTCTTAAATTAATTAGTAAATAACAAACAACAAAAAAATAAAAAAAAATAAAAAAATAAGAAAATAAAATAAAAATTAGTATTTTGTCAATAGTCATAATCAAAAACTATTGTTTCAGTATAATTAAGTATTGAGTGTTATTAACATAAAGTGTTGATAACAAATGAATGATAGAGATTCTCAATCAAATGATAATAATATAGATTAGATAATAATAAGTATGTTTTATTGAATATTTTTGATAAATTCACTTCAATTAATATTACTATTTATAAAGTAAAAATTAATAAATAGGTAAAAAAAGTATATTTAATTGAATTTAAACTGAATTCTGAATACTTTTCTTGCTTTTAATGTTACTACTATATATACATAGTTGGTGTTATATGAGATTTCTGAAATTTTGGAATTCTGTGATTTCTTACAAAAAATTCTGGAATTCTGGAATTCTGCAATTTCTTTAAAGAAATTCTGGAATTCTTCTGTTTCTACACCTACTTCTGATTGGCTAATCTTCTAATTATACAATACTTCTAATTACTATGAGTAATAGTACATAATAAACTAAATTAGAATAAAGTTTTTTTATTACTTTTATGGAAAAAATTTTATAATCTTCTATTATGTAAAATTAAAAGACATAAATACTTATATAAATATAAAATTAATACAAATCTTGTAGTTAAAACAGGCAGGATAGAAATTAATGAAGAAAAATTTTTATTTTTTATGGCTAGTGTTTTTGTTGATAACACAATTTGGATTGAAAATAGCCAAGTCTTAACTTGATATATTTTAGACATTGCTAGTGAATTTTTTGAGATCAATAATATTTTTATTAACAATAACAAAATAGTAACTATTTTTATTAATTAGAGAGTTTTAAATGTTTTTTTTACATATTAGTGAACTGCCAATATTTATTGCTAAGCATGGCAAATTTCATAAGTATTTGAGCATTTTTTTGTCAATAAAAAATATGTTAAAGCCAAGTTTTGCCAAAATATATTCAGATATTAGATTTTTCTCAAATGTGGTTTTTAAGAAAGCATTGTCAAACAAATAGTTTTTATATTTGGTGTTAATAGTTTTGCAGTTCATAATTAATTACTGTATATAGTTTAGCTTTATGTTTAAGGATGTGTATTAAAAATAAAATGTTATAATAAGGAAGAAACTTAAATTTAAGGCCAATTTGTTAAGAAATTTTTTTAATAAGACTTTGTATTATCTATTTTTATATGGATTGAAGTCTTTTAAACAAATACAAATAGAGATGAAAGTGGCTTTTGTGATTGGTTTTGCTAATACAATAGAGATTTTTGGTTAGTTGTTTAAGCACTAATTTTTGGATTTACAAATTCTAAATTGGGCTCTTATAAACTCATTGTAGTTTTTAGTCAAGTTAAGAGTCAGTTCTGTAAATAATTTTTTAGCAGATGTAATAAAAATATTTTTAAATACCAAAATTTTTTTTGTCAACAATTTGTTTAATGTATTCTAAAAGTCTAATTACTATCTAATATTCAAAATTTTGGGTGATTTTTGTTACTTTGAGGTAGTAGGTTTATTAAAATGTTCTGGTATGATTTTTGGAAACAGATTGTTAAACAAACATGATTTGATTATGAATTAAAAAACTTTTTGTTATTAAAAAAAATTAAGTTCTAAAGATTTGGTATTAATATAGTTTAATAAAGCATTAATATACATGAGTAATTTTTTTGTTAATACTAATAAAATTGTCTTTAGCTTTGACTGTTCAGATTTTTTTAATTTAAAAAACTTTGTAAATATTAAAAAATGTTTACATAAGTTATAAACAAAGACAATAAATATTTACATTAATAGCTTATTAAAAAGTTTGAATATTGTAGAGATAGCTAATAAGACAGCAGTTTATTTTTTAGAAGTTAAAATAAATATAGACATTAGAATACATAAATTGTTGTTTTTAATAATATTAGAATTATAAGCAATTGTTTTGGCTTTAAAATGTGTTTTTTTTGTTTAGTATTTCTATATATGAACTGCTAAGTGGCTATAAATACATGTATTTACAATTCTAGCTTTATATACCAGATTTTAGAAATAAGTGTTGAGTAAAAAGACATTGTGTGGCTAATTTTATTAAGTCAAAAAACATTGTATTTAGATAAATAAAGATTAAAAAACATTAGAAAAATACTGAAAATAACTGAGTAGATGTTTTTGTATGTGATACAGTACAGTTTTATTTGGTTTTATCTATAAAAGTTCAAAAAAAATTTATTGTGACAAATAGTTTGGTTGTTTTAGACAATACTTATTATTTTGTTCTTTGGTTTATTCATTATGCTTAATAAGAAGCAGATTTTGGTGTAAATATTTTAAATAATTCATTCATCTGGAATATAGACTAAGTTTGTATTATTATAGCTTGGCATCCAAATTCTTATATGTTTTTTGGTTTTACTAGCAGAACTTTAGCTGTTTTTTACACATATTTAATAAAAGCAGTATATAAGAAACTGTTGATTGCAGTTAAAAAAAAACTTTATAATAGAAATTATTTAAGTATTGTTACAAGTGATTATTTGGGGTCTTAAAGCAAATAACTTGGTGCTCAATTGATAGCTGATGATGTTGGTTTCTGAAGATTTTCATGATCTGAAGGTTTTTGTTAAGTCTTTTGTATAATAAACAGAGATTCAATTAATAGTTTTATCTGTAGCTTTCCAAAACTGCAGTTTCGTCAATTTTTTTCTCAGCATAATGGCTGGTAATCCTCCTGGTAAAATATTCTCAATTCCGAGTGTCTACTCTTATTCCTGGGTTTTTTACTAGTGCTATATTCTGATGTCAGTATCTCTGCATGTAAATTCTTTAATTAAGTTAACAAACAACAAAAAAAATAAAACAAGAAAAAAAAATAAGAAATAAGCCAAGGCAATAAATGTTAGTATCTTATCAATAGCTGTGATCAAGAGCTATTGTTTCAGTATGGTTAAATATCAATTATTATCAACATAAAGTGTTAATAGTAGGGAATAGATTTTGAGATAATAAATAATTTTATTAATATAAAAGTGATTTTACTTCAAGTTATAGTATTCTATCTTTTAAAAGAAGGATATTTAATAATTATGATCTATGAGTCTAATTGACTCTAAGAGTCTTATTGACTTTCAGTCTTCTTGACTTTAAGTCTAATTGACTAATTTTCTAGCTTCTGATACTACTGCTATATATACATAAATTTATGTTCTACAAGATTGCTCATATTTCCAAGCAATGTGCTCTAATTTTTTAAGCAATGTGCTCTAATTTTTAACATTGCTTCATATTGTTAAGCAATGTGCTGTAATTTCTGATATTGCTTCATATTGCTAAGCAATATGCTCACATGCTAACTACTACTCCCTTATTGGTTTATTATTTTCTATATCTGTTTTTTCTTTATAAGTAACATTATCTTCTTCTTTTAATATTAAGCTTTATCAAAATCTTCTAAATCTCTCTTTTGTATCAATGTTGTTGCTGTAATTTCTATTGCTATTTGTAAATCTAATTTTATACATGACTGGAGTTTTTAACTATAGTAATCTGTTTAGAATATTTACATTCAAATCTTGCATCTGTATTATGTGCATGTTCAGACATAATGCTCTCATTATTATTACTGAATTTAGTTAATTTCTGCTCCATTGTAAGATCTAGAAGCATGATATATCATTCAGTATTTAAAGTGGAGTTTGAATTGTTGTTGGTGGAATTTGAATTATTATTGTTATTAGTGGAGTTTAAATCATTGTTGTCATTAGTGGTGTTTGAATTGTTGTTGTCATCAGCAGAGTTTGGATTATTGCTGTCATTAACAAAGTTTAAATTGTTGCTGTCATTAGTGAAGTTTGAATTGGGATTAAGTTTCAATTCCGATTCCCATTTGTTCTTGCTAATTGGTTCTTCTTTAAATATATGACACATGAAAGTGAATTGTAACTACATTTCAATATTCTAACTTAGAACTGTCAGATAAGTTTTGCTAATTTATTGGTACTGTGAGAATTAGGTTTTATTGGGCTATCAGAGATAAGTTTTCTTGTATGATAGCAGTGTTTGGAATTTATCAAACTTCGAATGTTTGGGTTTTTGAATAATTCCCAGAGTTTGAATTGCTAAAAATTTAACAAGTTTTATTGACAATAAGTTTTTTTGTATAATAGTAGAGTTGGAATTATTGGGTTTTGAATGTTTGGGTTTTTGAATGATTAGTTCTTGAATAATTGGAGTTTTAATAAGTTTTTATGAGTTTACCAAAAGTAAGTTTCGAATGTTTGGGGTTTTAATGATCAGATTTTGAATAATTGGAGTTTTAATTTAATGAGTTTTAACGAGTTTATCAATGGTAATTTTTGAATGTTTAGGGTTTTAATGATCAGGTCTTAAATAATTGAAGTTTGAATTTAATGAGTTTTTAATAAATTTATCAATGGTAAGTTTTGAATGTTCAGGGTTTTAATGATTGGGTCTTGAATAATCAGAGTTTTTAATTTAACAAGTTTTAATGAATTTATCAACAGTAATTTTTGAATGTTCAGGGTTTTAATAATCAGGTTTTGAATAATCGGAGTTTGAATTTAATGAGTTTTTAACAAGTTTATTAATGGTAATTTTCAAATGTTTAGAGTTTTAACAATTGGGTCTTAAATAATTGGAGTTTGAATTTAATGATTTGTTTTTTTATCATAGATAAGTTTCAAATATTCAGGATTTTAATACTTGGGTTTTGAATAAACAAAGTTTTAATTTAATGAGTTTTAACAAATTTATCAATGGTAATTTTTGAATGTTTGGGGTTTTTAATAATTGAATCTTGAATAATTGGAGTTTTAATTTAATGGGTTTTTAAGAAATTTATCAAAGATAAGTTTTGAATGTTTAGAGTTTTAATGATTGGGTTTTGAATAAATAGAGTTTTAATTTAATAAGTTTTAATGAATTTATTAATGGTAATTTTCAAATTTTCAGGGTTTTTAATGATTGGGTCTTAAATAATCAGAGTTTTAATTTTAACAAATTTATCAATGATAATGGTAAAATAAAGATTTCACAAATTCTAAGTGATTTTCTCTTGTTTTCTCTTGGTCTGCTACTTTCTTGCATGATTGTTGTTGGTACTGGTTCTCTGTTAGATTATACCTTACAAGAAGCACTAAATGTTACAGATAATTATTTGGAGTCTTAAAGCAAATAACAAACCTGTAACTTGGTGCTCAATTGATGGCTGATGATGTTGGTTTCTGAAGGTTTTTGTTGAATCTTTTGTATAATAAACAGAGATTTAATTGATAGTTTTATCTGTAGCTTCCCAAAACCGCAGTTTTGTCAATTTTTTTTCAGCATGATAACCAGTAATCTTCTTGGTAAGATATTCTCAATCCCAAATGTCTATTTTTATTCCTAGATCTTTTACTAGTGCTATATTTTAACATCAATATCTCTATGTGTAAATTTTTTAATCAAATTAACAAACAACAAAGAAAATAAAACAAGAAAAAAAAATAAGAAATAAGCCAAGGCAATAAATATTAGTATCTTATCAATAGCCATAATCAAGAGCTATTGTTTTAGTATGGTTAAATATCAATTACTATCAATATAAAGTGTTGATAGTGGGAAATAGATTTTGAAATAATAGATAATTTCATTAATATGAAAGTAATTTTACTTCAAGTTATAGTATTTTATTTTTTAAAGAAAATGTATTTAATAATTATGACTTGCAAGTCTAATTGACTCTGAAAGTTCTACTGACTCTTAGTCTTCTTGATTTTGAGTCTAATTGACTAATTTTCTAGTTTCTGATACTACTGCTATATATACATAAATTTATGTTCTATGAGATTGCTCACATTCTCAAGCAATATGCTATGATTTTTTGAGCAATACTTACATTGCTGAGCAATATGCCCTAATTTTCTAATATTGCTCCACATTGTTGAGCAATGTGCTCACATGTTAACTACTACTTCCTTATTGGTTTACTATTTTTTATATTTGTTTTTTCTTTATGAATAACAGCATTTTGTGCTTAATGTATAATAATGTTAAATTGTCTAATTATACTTTTATTTGTTTAAAAAATGCTTTTACATATTCTGATATTTTGTATAGTTACATAGAATTGCAAAAATCTTTGGTAATAATTTGTTTTCTGTTATTTTTATTAGTATTGCATGCTCTTTTTTTATGTGTTTTTGATATTAAAATATATACAGTTTTGTATAAAAGTTTTGTAAATTAATAAAACAATGACAGTTTTTGGTAGTAAGAAAAAAATTATGTTGGTAATGATTAATTTTGTTTACTATTTGGTTAAAAAGTATTACAGAAAACTATAAATATTTAAATTAAAGTTTAAGACAGATATAAATAAAAATAGTTTAGTTAATAATAACAAGATTATATCTGTTATTTTTTATGATCAGTCTGGTTTTTTATTAACTAAAGTAGTTTATTTGCTTGGTATTGATAAGTCATTTGTTATTAGTTTTGATTTATATAAGACATATTTGTTTTTTTAAGTGCAAAAAATGATGTAAAATTTTGTATAAGTATATAGTATTGCTTTAATTGGCTTAAGTAATTGATTATATGTAGTAAATATATAAATTATATTTAATTAGTTTTATTTAATTTGTTTTTGTATGTTAAATAGTAATTAGACTGTATTTGATAATAATAATAATAATAATAATTATTATTATTATTATTATTATTTTATTAAGTATATATTTTATATTTTATATTAAAGTTATTATTTTTTTAATAATATATTATTTTGGTTTTTTTAATACTTTTATTAATAAATTTAATTCGGTTTTTTAAAATATAAATTATAAAATATTTTTGATTTAGTTAAATTTATAATTAAAAAATTAGTTTTTTAAAATTTTAAATTAAATATATTGCTAACTTAAAAATTTTAATTAATTTTAAATTAAATATTAAATATTATAAAAATATAATTAAAAATTAATTATATAAATATGTTAAAAATAAATAATTTAAATATGTTAAAAATAAATAAATAAATAATTGCCAAAAATTTTTGATAAAATTAAAATATCAACTTTTTTTTTGGTTTAAAAAAATAAATATAAATTTATTAATTTTAATTTAAATAATTAAATTATATATTAAAAAAATCAATTTTTTTTTTAATTATTAATTTTTTTTTTATTACAAGTTTTATGAGTGAAGCCCAACTGCTATCTAGTACATAGAACCAAGCTAAATAAAACCAACTAAATACAGCTCACACACAAACTACATGTGACCAGCCACTCGGACCAGACAAGGCAACACTACACACCTATGGTAACAACAGCATCACCACCCAAACCAAAGAAAAAACAACACAATTTGCACCTACTAAATCTAACAGCAAAAAATTCTATAACACCAAGCATACAGATAATACTAGCTGACAACATAGAAACTATACTGCTGGACAAGCCAGAAACCACACCATTATCTCCAATCAAGCCAGTTTTTTCTATTTCCACTTTATGCTTAGCCCTAATAGTCCATATTCAAGTGTGCTGCAACTCTATCACAAATCTAATATATTTCACAAGGGTCTAAATAGCTTTTTTTTTTCCCTTAAAAACTGAAACAGCTTCAGCATATTAATCTCTTATTACAAAACCCTTGCATACTGTCATATAAAGACTTATATTTGAAGAACATGATAAGAGTAAGAGCAGAATAGCAGATGAAAATGAACTTGAAAGATCAAATATTGACATCCATTTATCAGCAGCTTCAACCAAAATGTCTTTGTGAAAACCAGAGTCACTAGAACAAGCGAAAACATGATCAGAGAACTCCACCTTACCACATAGCAAACACAAAACACCAGAATAACTTCAGTCATACAACCTCTTTCTAACCACAACTGGCAGCTACTTATATACAGCTTTTATTAAATATGTGTGTAAATTGGCCGACTTCCTACTGGTGAATCCAGAAAGCATGTGTGAATCAGAATGCCAAATTGCCACAGTAGCATTCCAATCTATTTCTTTAATCATAAAATTCGGAACTATATTAAAACCCAGACCAGCCTTCCAATGAGCACAGCATATTAACTGGTAAAAGTCCCGAGCAAAATGACCAACATTGCCAGATATGACAGTTTTCTCAGCAACCAGAAATCTCTCCCAGATTTTAACTGGCAAAGAAAGAGATGAGGAAGTAGCCTTATTAGCCAGCATGTCAGCTCCTATGTTGCCCAATACATTTAAATATTCTTTAATTTTCACCCACTCAATTGAAATATTCTTATCTCTAAAAAAATTAACAATTTGCAATTTTTTGATCCAATATTGGTTACAGAAATCAGGTGTAGTCAAAGAAGTCTTGGAAATGCAGGGATCAATCACAGATTAACTATCTGAGTATAAAACCACTGAGCATGAAGATGGAACACACTTCAAAGCCAACACCACAGCTTGCAGTTCAATTAAAGTAGAGGACAAAAGTCCAGCAACTTTAACTTCAATGCCTGCATTCACAGCTGAGAAGTATGTAGTCACTCCACCTGCCACTCCAACAGAACCAGCACATCTCAAGGACCCATCTGTATAAATCTTAATACAATTAAACCACACCTCCAGTAAACTATCACAAACTTCAGAGAACTTATCAGAATCCAAAACACTTAACACATTTTCCTTAGTAGCAGTAGCAGCTTTGACCCCCAAAGAAATAGAATTGTTCATAAAATCAGACATTAAAGAAAACCAGTAAGGCACAGGGCCTCTCGGGTCTAATTGCTTCCAATGCTGAAATGTTTTCCAGTCCATTATCTTTCCTTTCTTGTCAAAAATTCTGTTACTAAAAGCAACACCAAAATGCTTCAAAGAAAAAATGAAATTGTAATACAAAAACTGACCCAGAATGCCAAACATTGGAAAATCACCAGACCCACAAAAGACACAATGTAGATTGTTTGCTAAAAATAATTCATTCTCTAAAAAAATCTTTACCACCTCTGCCAAAAAATTGTTTACAGGACTAACATACAACCTAACAGAAAATTGCAAAGGATTTAAAGGAAACCATCTCAGAACTTGTAAATCCAAAAATCTGTGATCAAATAAATGTCCAAGAATGCTGTGTCCATTAGAAAATAAAATCAGTAATGCCAACTTTCCTTCAGACTGTACTTGTTTAAAGGGCTTCAAACCATATAAAGAAGGATAGTATAAGATCTCATTAAGAAAGTCACATGGTAAACCAGCTTTGGCTCTAAGACCTTTTCTAATCATAATATCTCACTTATAATACACATCTAACTTAACAAAACTAGACTGTGTATAATAGCCAACAATGGGTTGCAAAACTGCTAAAACCAAATAACAGAATTGTTTATCCATAATAGCTTTCCTTAACACTATATTAGAAAAAAACCTGACATCCTTATGGGCTTGAGCCAAACTGAGCTTAGAGAAACTTTCAGTTAACAAAAAGATATCCAGATATCAGTGTAACTTACTCTTCTTAGCAATCAAAATTGGCGATCCATTAATTAATAGCAAAGCATCCTTAACTTTCTGATTGATAAGAATAGTTACTGTTTTGTCATTATTAATTGAGATGTTATTGATCACAAAAAATTTATTAGCAATGTTCAAAATATACTGCATAGATGCCTGACTACTTCCAACCCAAATCATATCATCAACAAAAGTGCCTACAGCCAAAAAGAAAGTTTTTTCTCCACTTGCCTCAATTCTGCCAGACTTTGCTATGAACTTAGAATCAATCCTATATCTACATAAATGCCCATGCCTTTTCATTTTACACAAAAGTGGATCATAAAATATTCTCCAAAGCAGCAGAGAAAAGACCTCCTTTTGATCCAACCCATTATGTACTCTATAACCATCTGAAAGCCCAAAGTCAGTCATCACCTTGTTGACCTGGTCCCTATGAATTTTGCCGAAAAATTGGATAAAATGTTTACACATTTTGATGTGATACAAGCTCGCTCACAAATGATACTAGTCCACTGAATTATAAGCTTTGCACATATTCTACAGCACTAACCAAAGCTCTCTGTTTTTTTCCAGAGCATTCTCAACAACTGAGCCAATAGCAAAAATAGGAGACTGGGTCAAAGTATCTTTTAACACCAAAAAATTGTTACTACAAAGAACATTAAACTTGCTACAAGCCAAAGATATCTGATCAGATAGAATCTTAGATAGTATTTTATATGCTGTTTCGACTAATGTGATAGGTCTAGTATTTGTCAGAATACCATTCTACTCATAAGGTTTCAGAATCATTGAAACCCATGCTTCTTTCCACAGATCAGGAACTGTATCTATACTCAAACACAAATTCAACAATTTCAAAAGACAGGCCAAAACCTTTCCACTACAACACTTCCAAAGTTTATTAGATATCCCTGATAATCCAGCTGTTTTATTGTTTGGTAGATTATCTACAACCAGAGACAATTTTTTCATACCAATTTCATTCATTGTACCAGAGAAAGCATCATCATCCACATAATTCAGAGGCATATATTGACAAGTCCAGAGATCAGGTATTTTTGGAAGAACTGATCATTTCCTTGTTCACTTTTCCATAATTTTATTAACCTTGAGCTTTACCTCATTAGGCTCAATTACCAGCTTATTATCCACTATCAAGTGATCCAAAACCACCTTGTAAAATAGACGTTTCAGAATGCTCTTTATCATTTTTCCTTTGTTAGAACAGAAGTTTTTCATATAACAGTCAATTGCCTTCCTTATAGCAGTATTCTTAGCAACCTTAGACTTGCAATACTTGGACTTATAATATTTTTTTCTTATCACTGACAAATGTTTAATCAATTTCATCAAATTCACATTATTCAAAACCATGCCATCAACCTTAGAAGCTTTGACTATATCAATAGCCAATTAGATCTTACTAAGGTGGTTGAAATTCAGAAGATCACCAGAATTCCAACATTTTACAACTTTTACAACAAGCAGCTCTAATTTAAAAAATTTGAAAGATTGTTTATTCCTTAAACAGTCATATTCATTATACCAAATCTTAGAGAAAACTGTGTTAACAGTCTGTATTATAGTCTCTTTCAATATTTTCCACATTGTATTCAAGTTACCATTGCTTTTTGTTTCTTTAAACATGTCCGACCTAGCCAACAACTTGGCAGAAGAGCAGTCTTTAAATTTTAACCATTGAACATCATCTGTATCCTTTAATTTGAACTTCCACCAGTCTCGGTTGGTCTGTTTATAAATGCTAATAAGATGTGTATCCAGCAGTCCACCCAAATCAATTAAAATGGGAACTGACTTATGATCTGTATCAAAAAACTCAGACACACCATTGACAAAATGTGATGTCATAGCAGATGCCAAATTTATACTCATTAAAATAAAATCAATCACTTTCTTAACATCTCTAGAATTGCTTCAGGTAAAAGTCTTGGCCAATGAGTGTCTATTAAAAGTATTAACCAGGCCCAAACCCAAATAGAACTTGAAACTCATACTTTTGCCAGACCCATTTTCATTAAAGTCACCACCCAAAACCACAAAAGAGCTAGAATTAATTATCTTGAAAACCATAGAATTGATATCAGCAGCTTGACTAAATTGTGTGCTAATAGATACATCAGCATACAGACCCAAGATCATAACTGAAAGCTTGTTCTTAAACAGAAAATGCACAGAAATCAAATGACCAGAAATTTTATCTACTTTCGAAACATGTCAAGCCAAAGAATTGTTCATAATTATGGTGACCCCAACACCACAAAACCCAACATTCAAACCAAAAGTAAAAACCCAAAGTCCATCAAATTTATTTATGATCCAAGGCCTAATGTCAGATCTTAATTTTGTTTCAGTAACAATCAAAATCAAATTTCCCAAATCTTTATACTAACGAACAATGTCTTTCTGTTTAACTAAATTTGTCATATTCCTAATATTGCATGTAACCACTCTTCAAATGAGCTTACTTATTGATGCAAAAGATGCACCAAAGAACCCAAATTTATGCACAACAGATCTAACTTCCTTAAAATTGAGCCAATAGAAACTTCAAGAGCCATTATTTTAGATTCCAAACTGCCAACTTTTGAAATAAAAACTTTTGAACTGCTCAGACCCAAATTCACCACTTTGTCTTTTAATACTGAAGAAGAGGGAAGAAGAAATGACTATGAGATATCTAAAACCATATCAGTATCTGGTGATGCCAATGCAAAAACAGGGGCAACTGAAAGTACAACTTGAGTAGTAAGCACCAAGAGCACCAGCTCTACACTATTTAATCTATGCACAATATCTGATACTTGATTAGCTAGTAATTCCAAGGAATGTTCCAGTAAAGCTAGACAATCATTGATTGAGAATTCATTTTGAACAACTGGCGCATTTCTCTTAATACTTGAAGAACCAGAAAGAGGAGGACCAGACCCAAAACCAGAGTCAAAATAAGGGCTACTAGAAGAAGAAGCAAGTGAAACCACTTGCACCCAAAATTTGCCACCAAAAGCAGTAGGTTTAGAAATAGGAACACCATTCTTAGCATATAATTTCACCAGCTGGAGACGATAATCTTCTGAAAAAACTCTTTTAACAGATTTTGAAAGCTTAGAAATGGGTAGATTTGGTGCATTACACTCCAGAGCAGAATAACTAAAATGCCCATACTTTTCACAACAAACCAAATTCAATCTAGTCCATGATAATTTAATACCACCAAATATCAGCTCAGTGTGATAAGCAGACTTTAAATTCTTCTTAGAATCAAAACCAATTACAGTACAGCATACTCAGTTGCCAGAATTTATTGAGCAATTAATGACACAGGTTTTTCCACCAGTCCCATCCAAAAGAGTGCCCAAATCATGAGCAGATGTTCCTACTGATAAAGTAAACAGCAATGCTCTGAACTTATATCTTGATGCCCAAGTCTCACGATCACTCACAGCTATGGCTACACATACTGAATCTTTACCAATCAAGAAGAATCATTTAGCAGCCAATTGTTTAATCTGATTTAATTCAGCAAATTCTACTATAGCTTTCTGCCATAATCCAATAAATTGAATTTTGATTGACTTAATTTCACCAAAATCAGCTAATGCAGTGATGATCATATCTTTAGGTGTGTTTATGAGAATTTTTTTGATAACCACAGCCTGATCTGAATGAATTCCTTGTTTCTTGAGATTGCTGTTTACATCAATCTCTTTTTCTCTGGCCAATGATGCAGCCTTAATCATGTTTTTCTCAGAAGTAAATTTTGATCTGATGATCCCCTCAAATTTTGAGGGAGTAGTGATCTCCCAAAACCATTAATTAATGAAAAAATTTTTCTGATTAACTGAGTTTTTGTCGTCACTGATTTCCCTTCTACAGCTGAGAGATTAATATTCAAAGCAAATGACTTTTTGACTGACACTTCCACAGGAGTTTTGATGACTTTTGGATTAATTCACTTTTTTTCAAGAGAGATAGACAAGTGAAAAGAAAGCACAACTTCATCATCATCCATATGAAAGTTGGAAAAGCTGAGTGAAGAACCAAAACCAGTACCAGTATTAACTCACTTCGCCTTGAGTGTAGTAGCAGTTGAGCCCAAAAGAGACCCACCATCTATACCAAACATGCTAACATTCTCATCCTCACCAGAAAAACTTTTTACATCAGAATAAACACTATTATCAGATCCAGATCTGCTCAAGGATATATCTTTTTCATTACCAGAGTGTTTGACATTGCCAAAAACAACTTTTTTCTTCTGAGAAAAAGAACCATCAACAGGACCATAAAAAGTGCCCTTAGAAGCCTTCTTCTTAGATGTAGTGTTACTAACAGTAGTCTTCATATCTATGAAAAATGAGTTATTATTAGGTAAAGAAATATTGATATAGACTAAAAAACAAAAAAACTTCATTTTACAAAAAATGTGCTTTTTGAAGATTTTTGGAGATAAGAGAAAAAAAAGTTTGCAAATTTTTGTGTTTTATGTTATTAATATTGTTGTTATAAATATTATATTTAAAAAAAAACTTAAATACACATTTTAGTTTTAATTATTATAACATTTACAAAAACTTTTTAGAAAAAAAAATAAACCAAAAAAAAACATAGATTTCAATAATAATAATAATAAATTTTATATTATAAATTTAAAAAAAAATTATAAAATAAAACATTTATATTAAATTAAATATTATTAAAAAAGTAGTTTTAATTGACTTAAATAATTAATTATATGTGAAAATATTTTTTATAAAATATTATCTATATATATATATATATGGATAATATTTAAAATTATGTATTAATAAAACATGTAAAAAATTATTTTAATAAATTACAATTTTAGTATAATATTAAAAAATCTTATATCATATTAATTAAAAAAAATATGTAATATTTATTTATTATATTCGCAATTTTATTTAAATTAAAATAAAGATTATTAACTAACAAAAAATAATTCATATTTTGTTGTTTTCATAGTTTAAATTTTTTATACAAAAAAACCAGAAAATCAGCAAAAATGTTTCACAATTAAATTTTAATTTAATTGCCATGTTATTTTAAAAACAAATATTTTAAAATTTTATTAAAATTTTTTTTATATAAATTACTACATATGTGTTGTATTATAATTTTAAAACCAATTTATTCAAATGTTATTTTTTTTATAAAAGAAGAATAGTTCAAAAATCAAGTGCATTTTTTGTTTTTTCTAAATTCTATTGCTATCTCTATGACAGAGAGGAAAGACTAGGTTAACAAGGAATTTAAAACTGATAAAATATTCCTTGCTGGACAAACTCGAACCGATCCATACCGGTCGAGCCGTCCAGGAACAAGGAAGAAATTGAACTCAACTCGCAAAACCCGGGGAGATCAGCAAATTCCGGTGCGAGGAGTGTATAAAATAGTGTGTGGTGAGGGCGGGGGAAATGCTCTTCAGAGATTTGTTTGGATAGTTGATGGAATCCTTTTATTTTGGTAGGGCGAACACCAAAGCGAACATTCTTTGATCTTACTTTACAGACGGGAACGAGTGGCTCAAGTAGTACCTCTTGTGGAGATACATAATTGGGTTGAGAAAGCGGATTCAAGGTTACGGGTGCCATCAAGGGTGAGGGGGAAGATGGTGAAGAAGGACTAATTGCGGAAATCGAAGCGGATGGTATGGGGGTTTTGATGGTAGCGAGAGAAATCGAAGGAATTTCAATACTTGGAAGGGGCAATCGAGCTAGTGTTTCCGAGGAAGGAATTGAAGAGTCAACCGTTTGCTGATTTGAGATCGGCAAATCGCTGGAATCAACGGTGACTTTTAATTTCTTGATTGCCCTTCGTTTCTTTAAGCAATTAACTTCCATCCTCGTTTGTTCGTGTTCGGCGATAGTCCAGAGGCATCCTTTCCCACGATGATCATCAGGCCGAGGAACTTTTAGAAATGCCTTGTTTAAAGATAAGTTATGACGGATTGAGTTCTAATAAAGAAGATTGATGATTAATAATTTTATTATATTTGAGAATGGTTATATCTATTCAACGCGATCAATTTAATTAATAGAGCTAGGACTTACCATCCACCCAGTACCGGGTTTAATATCTCGTGTATAAAATGAGTATGTTGAGGAGATCCAGTTATAGATCTCGTTCAATGTGAGCAACTTATTTGGGGCATTCAAGATGGCTTGAGCGATCAGACTAGAGTAGGAGTAAGGTGGTTTTTGGTCAGAATTCTGGAATTCATCGAATAGAAGTTCATCATCATCATCATCATCATTATTATTATTATTATTATTATTATTATTATTATTATTATTATCAGGCCGTGCTCTTTTTTTAGAAGGTTTTCTCTTTGAGGTTGCAGGCAGATGCTTATTCGATTCAGGTAAAGGAAGAAGTGAATCTGATGAAGAATTAAGGGTTTCTTGAACAGGAGACCTCATCTAAATAAATTAGAAAAGATTGGTTTAATATTTTATTACGGGTTAAAATTTGGTCATTTTGGAAAATTGCTTCGGAAAGGTTTATTAGCGAGTACAAACCTTCCCCTTTTTTATTTGTCGTTTTAGTTGTTCATATTTGTTTTGAAGTTGGAAATTATAAGAAGATTGGTCTATTTGTTCGATTAAATGTTTAGAGGAGTGAAGAGAGGGAGCAGAGATTTCAGGTTGTAGTATTGTAGGGATAACGGGAGATTGGGTAGAAGAGGTTTCCTCTTCTATTTGAGTAAAGTCAACAAAATCTTCCATGTTAAGACTCATATTTATGATTTCGCTTATTGTAAAGTCAGAAGTCAAGGTTTTATCTTCCAATTTGAAATAATCGACAAAATCTTCGTAGGTTAAAGTCATGTTCAAAGTTTTTCAAGAACCAAAAAGTTTGACAAAAATTTTTGAGAAATATAGTGAGAAGCTCTTATTTATATAGGACATCTTCCATTCAGTCTTTTTTTTTTTTTTTTTTTTTTTTTTTTTTTTTTTTTTTTTTTT